>JAUMHQ010000061.1:18485207-18496768 GCA_032361165.1 Enteromius paludinosus | reverse complement strand
GCAGACGTGCTGTTATGTTTACGAGGCGTGATGCAACACCACGTGTACAAACACAGAACTAAGTCATGATCATCAGTAATTATGTCTCTCTGCTTTGTAATGCGTTTAACAAAGCAGGTAAAACACATTAGAGGGGCTTAGAGGAGAGACAATTCTGTACAGTATGTGGACAATAATGTGTTTTTGAATCTTAAACCACATAAACACACTGCATTACACCAAATGTTGTTTTTAGCAGCATCATATGACTCCTTTGACATGCAGTGTAACTCCTGGGTTTGTGTTGTTACAGCGGGGCCAGAGAAGGGCTTGTTCGATGACATGACGGATGACGAGGTGCTCGTGCTCCAGCAGATGTTCTTCGGTGTGGTGATCTGCGCTCTCGCTACTCTGGCCGCTAAAGGAGACATGGTCTTCACGGCAATCTTCATCGGTGGAGTGGCTGCCATGGCAGGATACTGGCTGTCAGAGAAGGGTGACCGTGTACTGGACGGCTTTCTTAAAGGACGCTAACGAACCGACGCTGCTGGACTCTGACACTGAAACGTGAAGCTCTGGGTGTGGTGAGCTCCATGGCTCTGAGAGTGATGTCAGCACCGGGCTGGAGGGGCAGTACCAGTGCTGCTGATTAAAGCTCTGGGGATAAAGATGATGATGATGAAGCTGGTTTATAACACTGTGTTTCAACAGTTCAACTGCTGCTGTATTTATGAGACTCTGCACGGTTAGTGATGGTTATGTTTGGCCAAACCCCAAGAGAAGTACTGTATGCAACCCATTCAGGTAGAGCTCCTGTACATACTGACATTCCCACTACATTGTCGTTTACACATGGATACTGTGTTCCTTTTCAAAACCCGTCCCAGTGACAAAAAGCTTGACGATGACTCCAGAAGTCTTGGTTTGAAATGCTCCCAATTGCATGAATGCCTCACCGTCACAGATCTCTTAAACCAGGACTATGTGTGTGTGTGTGTGTGTGTGTGAGATAAAGTAGTTTCAACAGGGTTCCCACACTTTTTGATCAATTAAGTTACAGTAACGCTGGATGTTTTTAAATCTTCGTCTGTTTGGTTGAGACTAGTTTGTGAGCTCGTTCAGTGGATTCTGTCACAAAGGAGGCATCACTGTGGCTTTCAAGCTTTACTCTTCACGACGCAATATCAATGGAGCACAACTTGGAAATGTGTAGAGCTAATCAGATTTCACTCACTTAAAAGATAAAATATCACGAGCAGGAAAACCCTGAGAGCACTGTTTTAGAAGCTAGCCGATTGTCTCCGGAACCCTGTTTAACATATGCAATTGTTAGAATACGGTAATGAATGTGACTTACTGTTTAGCTGAGTGTACTGTACCTGCAGATTCAGCAAATGTGGCCTTCCAGTCATTTGTTTGACAGATGTTTTCAGTTCCAGCACCGGCGGTGTTAGCGCATTGATCATATCATATCTGCATGCTTTAACTTCTGCTTTAGATGAAAATGTAGAAATGTTTCATCACAGATTCTATTTGTCTTGTTTGTCATATTTATTTTTTGTCCAATATGACTGTCCTGTAATGATAGACAGCGGAGGTGTGGGCATGACTTCTGCCAGCCTTAATGTGAATTATTTGGAGTTGTTTTATCACAGGGTGGAAGAAGTTAATTTAATTGATTTCATTAAAAACCTAATTTAATTGACTTTGCTTTACTCGTGTACAGCTAGTGCCACAGAACTCTACAATAGAAACTCGTTTACAGGCAACTGTGTTTTTAAAGTAAGTGGAATCAGAACTGTGCTCAGTTCGTCAGCGCATGCTATTCAGAGAAGATCTTCATTGAGATGCAGTGAGCTCTGAAAGCCTTGTTTCTCAACTCTTCCTCTCATCTCTTTCACATTCAATCCATTCCGGACTGATGAAATGATGTCTTCTCTATAATTCTGCCCTCAATAAAATATATTACAAAAGGATGGCAGCTTCTCCGTACCACTTTAAAAGCAGTCAGCTTCATTAAAACCCAAGTATGTACAAAACATCAAATTTGATTTATTTTTGCGAAACCTGAACTGATGAAAGAACGTGATGAAACAATAAGAACATCTCATGTTTTCAGGAGAAGAGTGAGTGAGGTCCTGGCACAGTGACACTGATTAGTGATGCTTCTGCAGACATAATGATTTATTAAAATCAGATTCCTAATTGCTCCTGGTTCTTCCAGAGCCAGGCGTGATAGTCGTTGAGCTTGTGGTCGTCTGGAGTGACCTGCAGAACACACACACACACATCAGTCTGCTGCAGAGAGCGTAACGCCGATGTAGAGGGCTTATTGTTACTGTACCTCTCTCCACTCCTCCACACAGAAGATTCGGTAAGAGTCGTTGCCGTATTTTCCAATTCCGTGGAGCTCGATGGGATACCTCCATGATTTACTCAGATACTCATCTGACAAGACAGTGTCACACAATCATGAGACGTCCACAGCACCTCATCAGAATATACTGTGAGATGCCCTAGCACATGTAAGCACAGTCTAATACTGGCTGTTCAAGTCATTACCATGACTTTCAGACTGAAGTCAACTGATTTTTGAGTCAAGGTAGAGTAAACACAAAATGAATACCCATGACTCCTGACGATACACTGAGGTCTAATGAAGTGAAATGACTGGTCTGTGTATATAACCCAAACATTATCACCTGTAATCCTGGACTCATGCTGTCAATAAACATAAGAGGTAAATATAACGTGCTGATACGCTCTGTTGTTACTGCACTATTACCATTTCAGATCGACAGACTTCCCAGGATAAGATTTCTGTTCAAACTGGCACAACACTGCCTGAACATAGACTACACGTACGACACGCCGGAATAAAAGCTAGCGGATTCAAGTTTGAAAATTACACAAAAAGATGTATTCATCAAATGTATTCATTTTATAGTGTGCAGACCAGATCTGCAGGCGCTCTCATGAGAACCAGACTCAGAGCCATATATATGTGCACCCCTGCACTAGACACTGCCAGGAGCGGTGTTTCCTGTATCTATATTTGACTCTCACAGTGATGGCACTTGGGATATTAGGGAGCACGGTTTCAGCTAAACGTCTTCCTTTAGAGTAAATGAAGTGTTCCTGAAGGAAGCCGCTGTACTGTACCGGAGAAGCGGATGAGTGTTTTGGCGCGGAGCGTGCTGAGTCCCAGCGGCTGCAGAAGGACAGACAGAGGTCTCCAGTCACTGACCCGGGTCACCTCTGCGCTCGGATAGCGCTCGAAGAACTCCCACAGCACCGGGATCGCCATCTTCCCTGCAAACACACAGCCGTCACATGACTCGTACGGGACAGCTTTAGAATGCACCTCTGAAATAACTACACACACACACACACACACACACACACACACTGTGTTCTGAACATATGTACACGTTTATACATTCATATTTTATATTACGCTTTCATATATAAACATTTTTCTCAAATATACACATGCACGTGTTTGTGTTTATATAGACGCAGATTATGTATTATTTTGGAGGTGATAGTTTGACAGCAGTAGTTTTATCATGTTAGACAGACTGAACAGCACACAACCTGCCCTACACTGAACTGAAATACATCACTTTAGATATTAGTGGAGCGATTCAGTCGAGAGCGGGAGCTTCTGTCTTTCTATTGTTGTTGACTCGGGCAATAGCAGCTAAATTAGGCTGCTGTCCCTTTAAAACCAGATCCGCACATTCAGTGTTTACATTCACAGCAGATGAAAGGAGTGAACGAACACTCGTCATCATTGTGTGTGTACATCACGGATCTGTGAGACGCACTGCTTCATCAATGAACTAGTACAGTGAAATCAACTAGTGCATTATGGGATAACCTTGTTTATGTAGGGCGATGATGGATCTGTGTGTTTGTGCTGTGTACCACTGGTCTTGTTCAGGAAGATGGTGGCCACCAGGAGCTTCCAGGGCTCGTGAAACAGCGTCTCCTGCACCAGGTTGAAGGGCGAGCGGGGAGGAGTCCACTTCCTGAAGGCCTTGCGCTTCGGGGCACTGAGAGCTGAGGAGGAACACGGATTAACTCATTGTCTTGGACGCCGATGAAGCTGTGATCAGAGCCAAGGGTGCTGTTAGGTCACAGGGCTTACTGACTTCATAAAATGGTTCTATACGTGGTAAGGTGTGGTGATGTTAATAAAAACAGTATTCTTCCACCAAACGAAGTAGTTCCTCAGAAACGGCTG
This sequence comes from Enteromius paludinosus, assembly GCA_032361165.1. Lineage (NCBI taxonomy): Eukaryota > Metazoa > Chordata > Actinopteri > Cypriniformes > Cyprinidae > Enteromius > Enteromius paludinosus. The sequence continues at coordinate 18,492,540 of JAUMHQ010000061.1, read as the reverse complement.
TGGCTCCATCAAAGTGGTTGCCGAGCAACACACAGACATAAACATCTCTACAAGGTACATTTGACATGATTATATCAGCAGATTTACATGACACGAATTTGCACTGAATCGTGGGAAACCTACCCTCGGTCCTTCCTCTGAAGTATGGACTCGTCTTCCGTTTCTCTGACGATGACCTCAACCCTTAAAAGAAGAATACCGATGGAAAACATCCAATCGCAAGGTAAAAAAAACGAGTAAATGAATTCAGATCATAATTCAGCTCGGTGTGAAACAAAGAATCCTCAGAGAACACCTATCACTGACTTCAAAGCTTCACTGATGAAGTCCCTCGAGGCATCCTGGGTGTATTTGGCATGGACTTCATGACTCTTTGTCTCTCTATGTGTCAGAGTTAAAGAGCTGGACTCACTGCGGCCGGTGTGTGTGGACGCTCCGGCGCTCCTCTCTGGACTGCTCGGTCTCTTGCGTGGAGTCGGAGGCATGTCAGTCTCCGAGGCGGGTCCTGGATCTGAAGATCACAGCCTGAGGACTGACAGAGAGCATCTCATCTCACTCACCCTACAGACAGAAGCTGACAGCGTTACTGCGTCGCTAGGTGGCTGCTGTGATGAGCTCACTGGTTGCTAGGTGGTTCTTTTATGATGTTAAATGATTGCTAACGGGTCTCAATCAAAAGAGCTGAATCATGTGGTAATATTTTGTGTTATTAAGAACACTTGGATTGTTGATATATTAATAACCAGTGCTCATGCTGAACCTCATCCAAGACAAAGTATATATGAGAAATATATCAATGTTTATTGAACATGAGTAAACATTACCACCATACACGGCCTGGGACAAAATATATAATCCCTTGATCAGACAAAAAAAAAAAAAAAAGAAAGAAGGAAGGAAGAAAAGTTATAAAGGATTAAGAAGCAAGACATTCTTCTTCTTCATTCGTTTGAGTGACAGAGAGTAAAGACCTTGTGAAACTCGTTTTCAGGAATCTGTTCTTGTGCAAAAATAACTGTCCAGAAATAATCATTGTGTTAACTGCTAAATCACGTGTTTCATCTTTCAACAATAAGCCAAATAGTACATTTTCCTTCGTTAAAGCATGCACATTCGAAAATAACCAAGAGCGCCCAAACGAACAATCATGAGAAAGATGCTCTGCGTTTCAATTTGATCGTCACAAAAGCAACAACTGTTAGCATCAAAACCAAATCGAGATCTCAAGGATTCTCTGGAAGGATGTTCTCCTCTGACAATATTACAATGGTGCCACTGGAAACATCTATACTGGCAAACTCCCCAACAGCTGAGCAAGACAAGCTGTTATAGTATGACAAGACATCTGAAATGTAGACCGTGGGATGGCTGTGATGATGCTATCATTCTGTCAAATGAATTACATTTAGTACTAAACTTCTTAACAGACATTATTCCAGTATAATCTATCATTAGCATGACAGACCATATTCCTTTCTCCCAGCAGTGTTTCTAAAACAAGGATTTGTTCCTAAATAAAACATACAGTATCTACAGATTAAAATTATGCTTAAAGGTCATTTTCTCATAACAGGGAGTTTTTTAAAGATTATAATCACACCGGAGGAAAAAATGCATACCTCCAAATTTCATAAATATTTGGGACGGGATATGAAACCAGAAATTATTTTCATTTTTTATAAAGGATTTAAGCCAAGTTATTTTTATTGTTCCATTAATGCATTCAATGTTTAAACCTCCTTCTTCATATTCTTTGACCATCGATCCTTTTCTAATGTTTTTCTTTTCCAAATAAAATTAAAGTCAGCTTGGTTTAAAGCTTTTATTGCAGTTTTAGGAAGAGAGATAATAGGCTGGATAAATGAGTCTAGAAATGCATTCTATTTTTGAATTAAAAATTCCGCCCAAAATAGAAATGTCTCTGTCTGTGTGTGTGTGTGTGTGTGAGAGTGCGTGTCTGAGAGAGTGTGTGTGTGTGAGAGTGCGTGTCTGAGAGAGTGTGTGTGTATGTGAGAGAGTGTGTGAGAGAGAGAGAGAGGCAGCACACCTGACGCTGTCCTCCGATCGCCGCATGCTCTCCGAGCTTCAGCCAATAATCTCTGATCAAACAGCCCCGATCACAGCCTGCTAACACCGCAAGATCGCGAGGAGCCCGAGGGCAGGTGACTGTCAACACCGGAAGCGCAAGCTCAGAAGCGCACGGCTCTGTCGACACCTAGTGCCTCGGAGAATAATAACGCTGCTTATACACGTTCTTTCTTCCCTTTTCTTTCTTTCTTTCTTTCTTTCTTTTTCTTTCTTTCTTTCTTTCTTTCTTTCTTTCTTTCTTTCTTCCCTTTTCTTTCTTTCTTTTAACGATTTTATCATGAGAAGATAAACCAAGCTTAAACCAAATTCATGCAGTGTATTACTAAAAAAAATATCCCTAACCAGTGTTATGTAGAACATTTCAGATCAAATGTAAGATCTCACAGGACTCTGAAGGTGTAATTCATATCAACACAAGAAAAATAATAATTCTTCTTATCACAACTGAACGAGTTACACACTGCACTGGCTCCCTATCAAACATCTTATAGATCTTAAAATCGTGTTAATTACTTTATAAAGCTGAATGGCTTAGCTACACACTTAGACACACATTTATTAATCAAATCCGTTAAATGACTGTTAGGCTGCATTAATTAGATCAGCTGGAACCGGGAACACGGAGTGGCAATCCGGGCACTCGGGACTTTTCCCGGTGGGCCAATGGAAGGACTGCAGGACTGCAGTGCATTATGGGTATTTCTTTCGAGTTTTAATATTTTTGCGTAATTTAAGCAAGACAGTAGGGTTTTTGTATTAATGACGTTATGTGTGTTTATTTTCAAGTTAGTTTGGGTGGGTTTGGTTCATTTTCAGCCTTGTTCTAAATTTTTTTTACTGTTACCGTCATTAAGAGAGATGTGTCAGGGAGTGACTTGCCTAGAGGACGCTACGCAATGACGCATCATTTCTTCGTAACGTCGCATTCAACGCGTTCCAAATAGCTTACAATAGCAAGTCGTTTGAGACTCGTGTTTTTGATGTTAATAGAACGTGATCGAGCTGACAAATATTTTAGCAGTGTAAAGTGTACTGACACATAATCCGTCTACACTTTTCACACAGTTTCTCAGTCTCACCTCAGATATAATGTCTGACTCTGTCAGCATTAAAGGGGCAACTGACAAAAGATATCCAGGAAATCCAGGTGTCCTGAGGGCTCTTCCTACAGAGAAGATGGAGATCAGCCCTAAAGGTGAGTTAGTTATTGTAGCTGCATTTATTACAGAGAAAAAGTGATCTGTTTTGTTCTTAGCCTCATTTTACTCTCATAGTCTCAGCATTTCAGGACTATGAACTTACATTTCTGTAATGAAGGCATCAAATAAAAGTTTGTTCTTCAGAAATGAAATGTATACACCCACCTGGAAGTCACTTTGGATAAAAGCGTCTGCTAAATGAATAAATGTAAATGTACTAATTATTTTTCTTTATTTTAGAAAAACCTGCAGAAGGGAAGAAGAAGAAAGGGGTCCGTTCTTTCTTCGGGAGCGGTTGGAAAGCTGCAAAGCGCCTTCTCCATCGCCATGATCCAGACAGAGAGGTGCATCCAACACCACAGCCGGACCCAGAGGATTCAGACCCCCGTCCCAGCAGATACACACCAACGGCTGACAAAGATCTGCTCGTTCGTGTGTGTCTGCCAGGCCAGGTCTGTGAGTACGTGTGTGTCCCGAAGCCCCCCAGGACCAAGCCGAAACTGGACCCAAATCCTGATCCTGAGTCCTCTCCTGTGCCAGATCTGGGTGATGGTGAGTCATCAGTGCTGTAGATTTATCTTATTTCTACCATCTTTTCTTTTTGCTACTAAGTAGACATTCACTAGTCATCTTTATTAATCACTGATGTTTCATTTGTGGTACCACCGACTTTAACAGTAGTGCTGGGCGGTACACCGGTTCAGACCGAACACCTGTGCTTATTTTTCTTATGATATAAAATTCAAAATACCACCATACACCACTGAAACTATGCTCGGAATGAGAAACAGGGTCTCTTTTCACTGTTGCACTTTGGTGTTAATAATCATGAAAGTCCTGAAACTGAAGCTGTAGAACTAGTAGAACAGCCACAAATAAACACGAGCGCCACCTCAGCACTAGATTGAACAACTGTCAGACCCTTTTAACAGCTCTCTTCAGAGAGTATACATACTGACACACCTAGCCGCTGTTCTGAGTAAAGCTTGCTGTGATCGAGTTGGAAGATGTCTCAGTGCTGCCCCTCGAGAGAACAAGTGAATTCAGTTGGTCATACCGCAGCAGTAAATTAGTACAAAGCGATATTTCAAAGCAACTGTCGTCGTTTACTGACTCTAAAAATTATGGACACATGTTTTGTTTGAGAAAAATAAGTAGTCCTATGCAATCCTATGCATCAAATTGAATTAGTCTAGCATTTAAAAAAAACGTTAAAATAAAACCGGGGTGGAGCAAGACAACACCTCACACTCCACCTGAGTCCAGACTTTTTGTCTGATGCCTTTTAATCTGAGTCCATTTTCGCCCTGTGTCTGATCAGTACGGCATGACAAATTTTCATTTTATGAGGTCTGAGGATGTCCTTAAATGTACACCGTACACTGGCATAGTTTTGTAAAATATTGTGATATACTACATCTTCTGGTCATACCGCCCAGCGCTAATGAACACAGTTTTTAACCCTAATCAGTGCATGGTTTGCTTGCTTAACAAATATAAGTAACTCATTTGTTTTTTAAAATACATATTTGTCACATCTAGACTGTTTTAGAAACAGAAAGCAGTGCTATAATATCACACGTGTCATTTCATACAAGAAAACTAAGACTATTCTGTAACCTCTTGTGTTTTTCAGAACCTTGGCGTGACCTGCAAGATCACTTAGGAGAAGGAGTCCCCAGCGAGGCGCTCAAGGCAATCGAAGGATCCAACAAACGAGCGGTAACACATTTTTACTGAACATCTATGTTCACTTCTTCTAAACGTGTGTTTAATATAAATGACAGATTGGGGAATGGAAGAAAATATCTTAATATTTGTTTTTTTTCTTCTATCTTTGCAGGTGGCGATCAAAGAAAGGATCGTCATAGAACTCATGAATCAGATGAAAAACGAACAAAAGGCCAGATACGACAATGTCGCTGAATTCCTGAAGCTGGCCGCCAATGCAGACAAACAGCAGAGCGCTCGCATCAAAAAGGTGTTCGAAAGGAAGAACCAGAGGTCTGCACAGACGCTCCAGCAGCTGCAGAGCAAGCTACAGCATTACCTCCACACGCTCAGAGAGGAGGAGCAGAATGGAGTACCAAGCCAGCCCAACGATGTCCTGCGAGACATGCACCAGGGTTTGAAGGATGAAGGTGCCAAGGTAAAGACTGTCTACTTTCTATACATTATGATACATTGGAGGTTGTGTGTGATGTGTTCTGATCTAAAATCGTTTCATTCAAACCGGAGCGTATGACATATGCAGTGTAGACCAATCATGCACTTTTTCAGCAAGCCACATTTAGATCTTTACAGTATGGTGTGCTTTAACGGGCCGGGTGGTGCCAGTTAAAGCAAGTGCCTAGTGTTTTAAAAGCTGTAGCTTTTAGGCATAAATAGAGTATCATTAGAGACTAATTTTAAATTGCTTTTACATAAGTAGCTACTGCACATGCTAGGGCAGCCAACAAATGTTTCTGCATATTGCAAGGCTTATTTTAAATGTCACTGCAGATAGCAGAGATTGGGCATGCTATTTTATTAAGATCTGTGTGCGCCTCTGATGCTTGCATTATATGACATTGCATGGGTAATGTATTTCTTAAATATCCTGCAGCCCTGGCATATAGCCACAGATATCTCCACAGTAAAAAAAACAATCAAATGATATTGTCTAATATTAGTTTGTTGCTAATTCAACAATATCATATTCTAATAACTATCAAACATACCTAGCACATAGAAGATTTGAGCAAATTTTTATTTATTAAATTAAACCTTTTTTTTTATTATTATATTTTAATTCGATAAATAATTATTGGCCTGCAACGTAAGCTCCAGCATCCCTTTGAGTAATGTAGGGTGAGCAGTTTGGAAAAAGTATGGATGGAGGCAATTTTTATTGATGCTTCATGATATTGAGTAACCATTCGTGGTCCACCATCCTGAATGGATTTCGACCTGAGTGTTCTCTGTGACGTAGGCTTATAACTTAGGCTCACTGCTAAATATATTTGTCTCTCTCAGGTAACCGATGTCCTCTCTCAGGCAACGCGCTCCGCCGCGGAAGCAGTCGTGTCTAAACCTCCAGGTCCTGGGCAGCTGCAATCCAGCAGTGAGGACGACTGCTCCAGTACTACATCAGGGTCAGCAGGAGCAAACAGCACCGCGGGCACCACAGGCTCTTCCGGAGGCCCTCCGAGCTCAAAGGGTAATGATGCACTGGAGCATGGCCAGAGCTCAAGCTTTGATGCACTGCTGCACGAGATCCAGGAACTGAAAGAATCCTTGGACAACCTGAAGAGTGACTATCAGAGAGACTTCACCCAAAACATGCAAGCCCTGCAAGAGGAGAGATCCAGGTACATGTTACTATAGAAAGTGATTGTGCTGGCACTGCTGTGTGCTTTCACAGTCAAACAGCATGCTTGTTGAGGAGGCACTGGAGAGGATGATGATTTTCTAGTTGCATGGCCTTTTATTTTGCTGCTTTATCTAATTTTGTATGTTCTTGTGTTAGTTGCGAACGTCTGGAGGAGCAGTTTTATGACATGACAGAACTGCATCGAAATAACATCGAACACTTGAGGCAGGAGTTTGTCAGCATGGACGAGAGAATCGATTACTGTACCAGTCTAATGACCGAGCAGGAGCTTGCCAGCAAGGACGAGAGAATCGATCACAGTACCAGTCTAACGACCGAGCCAGAGGACATACAGGTGCTCACATACAGCATTGCTGTTATTTTGTTATCTTTATGTTTTAACTGAACCATTTTTAAAGAATGACATGATGTCTTTTTAGTTAGAGGTGTCAAAGAACTAATAGCTTATGATCTGAAAAGTTTGTGTACTTTTATGAACTCCATGCAGCTCCAATACTCTCTATTTGAAATAAATGAGTCCAGGGGCCTCATGTATAAACGCTGCGTACGCCAGATTTCACGCTCACGTTGGGGTTTACTAACAATGAAATGAACGCGAGAATGTGCGTTGGTTCACGTCAAGTTCATGTCTGGTGTACGCCTATTTTTTGTGCGTATTTGCTTTATGTCCGTT
>JAUMHQ010000061.1:18421197-18437505 GCA_032361165.1 Enteromius paludinosus | reverse complement strand
CCTGTTTTTTGACATTAATTTGACATTATGTTTTGATGTCAATTTGACGTCAGTTTGATGTCAATTGCCCACTGGGTATGAATGGTTACTGTATGAAAAAAAGATTTGTGCCTTTGGAATTGTGTGCAGATGGCAGAACTCTTGTTTTCTTCCATGAAGTGCATTTAAATGGAGTGTTAAAGCTTTTAAAAACTGATCCATCAGTCATGAGTTTGTGGTTTTATCTCTGTACTCTTCAGACCAGTTCCATCATGCTTTGAGATGATTATGTGTACTTGAGTAATGACCCAAACATGCACAAGGTCTTGTTCCCTCACATAAACACACTCTCCTGCAGATTCAAACTTGTGTTTGTCTTTGACGCAGAGCACAGGAAGTGACTGTGTTTCTTGTGCTGTTTCTGTAGGTGTGAGCGCTTAGAGGAACAAGTGAATGATCTGACGGAGCTCCACCAGAACGAGATCCTGAACCTCAAACAAGAGCTGGCCAGCATGGAGGAGAAGATTGCGTACCAGTCCAACGAGAGAGCCCGGGACCTGCAGGTGTGTGTGTTTAATATGTGACCCATAATGATGGCCCCAGAGGGATACTCTCTAGAACCTGCTTGACTTACACTAGCTAGTGGGTGTGAACGACACATGAACGTTTCTTCATCAGGTTTGTAGAAATGTGTCTCAGCAGTGGATGTTCTGCAGTGAATGGGTGCCGTCAGAGTGCACACAGCTGATTAAAAACATCAGAATAATCCACAGCACTCCAGTCCATCAGTGAACATCGGGAGAAGACGGAAGATCAAACTAAACTAATTTCTGTAGTGTGCGAGTGCAGCATTCTGATTCCTTTTCTGCCCGTCCTACGAACGCTGTCTCGTTTAATTCTGGGTTGAGGACACTTCATATACGCAAGCCTTCTTAAACAGCTATGGACATCTTAATGATGGAAATATTTCAATCGTCTTCATGCAGGATTAGTTTCAGCTTCTGTCTGCTCCAGATGTGAACTGATGGACTGTGAATTATTGTTTTATCATCCGTTTGGACTCAAGCACATCTTGACTTTTTCCCATTACTCCTACTGAAGTCCAAAGCTTATTCAGTTTGAAATGTTATTATCATCACACACAATGACAAAGTTGGAGGTTAACAAAAGGCTATTTTAGTCCAGGAGTGTGTGTGTGTGTGTGTGTGTGTGTCAGTGTGAGGCTGACCTGCGATGTGTGTGTATGTTCAGGAGGCTCTGGAGGCGTGTCAGACGCGGGTCTCTAAGATGGAGTTGCAGCAGCAGCAGCAGCAGGTGGTTCAGCTGGAGGGTCTGGAGAACGCCACGGCTCGCACCCTCATCGGCAAACTCATCAACGTGCTGCTGGCCCTCATGGCCGTGCTGCTGGTCTTCGTCTCCACCGTGGCCAACTGTGTGGTCCCCCTGATGAAGACGCGCAGCCGCTCTGTCTCTTCGCTGCTGGTGTTCCTGCTGCTGGCCGTGCTCTGGAGGAACTGGGACGCTTTCTCAGGACACACCTCCCGCCTCCTGCACACGCCCCCATGAGAACGCCCCGGAGAACTGCTTTCAGACACATGTGTTGCACAGAGTTTCCAATGCCTTGGGTGCATTGCTCTTGAATGAGGTTGATATTAATATCATTTGTACAGCGGGTAAAATAAGCTTTGAACACATCACATTTTCTTTTAGTTAATATGTTTAGTTAGTTAATATATTTCTGACTTGAAATTTTCACTAGATACTGGTAAAAACCCAAGTAATCCATACATATAAAGACATCAAGTAAGTTCAGAAATTAAGTTGTGTGTAATAAAATGGAATGACGCAAGAAAAATGAAGAAAGAGCCATGGAAAGCAGACTCCAGCTTGAATCTATCAGTAATTAGAAAGAGATCGTGCTCCTCGTCAGTGGAAATGAATATTAGCTGCTTCAGTCCTGACACCTACAGTACCAGGATGATGAAGATGAACTCTTTCAGAGAGAGAAAATAAAGCTGCTAGAATGACCAGCTGATCACTTGACTCCAGTCCAGTAGAAAATAAGAACTAAAGGTCAGAGTTCATAGAAGAGACTCACAGAACCTGAAGACTCCCACCTGAGCGAAACATGAGACTAGTTTCTCCTTCAGGAGGAGTCTTCAAGCTGTCATCAGCAACAAAGAGTGAAATAGACTTCCTCTTCCCTGTCAGTCCGTTTGATCACACAACTTAATTTCTTTTGTTCTCTTTGTATGCCTGGATTACTTGAGCTGTTCCTACATCTGGAGAAAATATCAGGACAACAGCTCCTTTAGAGAGATATATTCTCCAAGAAAAATGGTGATGTGTTCAGCACTTATTTTTACTGTATTTCTAACATGGTTTAGTTGAATGTAGCATTCTGCATTAGCTCATTCTGTCATTATTTCCTCAGTGTAGTGAGTAAACACTCGTGTGCTCAACACAAAGGAGACGGTTCCAGCTCTTTTCATGCTGATCTTTGTGTGCAATGATAGTGACTCAAAATGATGACGAACATTTAAATGAACAGAAACTGTGGAATGTTAGCGCATAGAAAAGAGCTGTCCTGTATCTTCTCCTTCCGTGTTCAGTGAAAGAACAGCAGCGAATGTGCAATGGATAATGAGCGCGAATGTTTGGATGAAGCGGTTCTTCTGAAGGAGGGTTTCACATCTGAAGGAGCACTCGAGTCTCCTGCGTGGAACATAGAGATGGACATAGCAGAGATCATCCTTACTCTGCTTTCATTACTCTCAAAAGTTAAAGGATGTTGGCCGTTTACTAGCATTATCTGATGTGTGAAACACTGTTTTAAATGAAGTATTAATTTATTGAATATTGCACCGCCGTACGAGGCCTGTGACAGACAGCAGAGAACACTGCTACTGCTTATTCATAATGTTTATAATATCAAAAAACTGTATTTCCGATGTTGTATTTGATGATATGATGGTTAGTTTGTCTACTGTAGTGGTGGATCAGGACTGTTCTTATGAATTGAGGCCGCTGTGTGTGTTTGATCATGAGCTGACCAAATCTACTCACCCCTCGACTCAAGTCATTCAGATTCTTATGAATTATCACTCGTCTAACTGTACAGTAATGTTTAATAGTTCTCAGTCGTTTAATGATCCTCAGGGGAAAGTCCTCTGCTGAAGCTGTATTACGCTGCCTGTGTGTGAGTGAGTGAGTGTGTGAGAGTGAGAGATTTTAAACCATTCTAGTGCCTTCACATCTCTTGATAACTTTTGTAATAAAGATAATTTCTGACTAGAGCTTTAGTGGGAACGAGCTTCATTCTAATACATAGAAATGTAACTTTAATTACAAACATGTTGTCATTCTTTGTTTAACACACTGAAGAAAGTTATGAAAACACAAAATACACCTAGGGTGTTCTTTTTATTTTTACAGATGCATAGAATAAAAGTAAAACTCTCTCAATAGGTGAGAATAACTGTCCAGAAGGCCTGTACATCATCCACATGGTGTCCATCTTCATTCAGGATGGGGTCAGATCCAGACCGTCCCCAGCGAAGGACTGTTTGTTATCTCCATAGTTGTAGCGGATCTTTTCACCGGTCTGAATGTCGCGTATGGCCATGAAAATTATGACCGGTTCATCCTCCACAAAGTGCAGTCTAGGACTGATGTTGGCACGTTTAGCAGAGTGTTTAATTTGTCTGCCGAATATAGTTTTGTTTGGATGGCAGTCGCAGTGCTCCTCATGAGCATCCAAACACATACCCTGTCCATTCTTGTTAGTAAAGAAAAACAGATGCCCAGCTTGTGCCTCATTGTTCTGGTGGATCTGCAGTCCCTCGTCCCTGGAGATCAAACGGCCGTGGAAGTCACAGATCACCTCTCCACAAGCAAACGGCCTGCTGGTGACCACACTGAGACCCTTGCCTTCTCTGTCCATCAGCCGCAGGCCTCTCCAGCACTGCTTGTGTCTCATCTGATGGACTGATTTACTGTCTGTCGGCGCCTTGGTGCTTTGTGGAGGCTTCCAGTCCTTCAGCAGCATCCGGCACGTTCTCCATCCATCGCTGCTGCTCAATCCAGCGGTGTACTTTGCTCTCGGATGGCCGAGATGGCCCAAAGGTATCTACAGAAACAAGATGATATTAGCTGTGCACGTGACTTCCAAAAGTGGACTCTAATAGCAGTGTCTTCATGGAACTTTTTTCAAACCGTTTATTCGATTTAACAAAAAAAAAAAAAAAAAAAAAAAAAAAAAAAAAGTTATACAGACTGATGAAATGATTTTTGTTTATTCCAGGGCAACAATTGTGATTTTATATTAGGCTGAAATAGTGAAATGTGGTTCAGGGAGCATGCAGAAATTGTTTTTACACTACATACCTTCACGTTTTTTTGATAATGTGTAATATACAAGGAACAAAGCAGAGGACCTACTACCGAGCCTTGTGGCACACCATACTTAAGTTTTTTCTTCCAAGTATAAAGAATTATTATTTGACTTGCAGCACTAGTTTATAATCGAATAAAAATAAAATTAAGGTGATTATTTTTGGATAAAAAAAAAAAAAAAAAAAAAAAACAAGAAAAAAGATGCTGTGCGTTAGATTCTAGTAAACATGATCTAAAGATTATGGCTTAAGTTTACAGTTGCATATCTCCAGCATGTTCCAGCCCCAAACTGCATAATATTTTAAGCAGTACTTTGTGGGTTACAGATATTTTTTAAATATAAATTTTTTGAAATATATTTGAGACACAAAAATGGCAAAGCTGATGTTATACCCAGGTATAGAATATGAGTTTTGTTTATCTGAATGAATAACTTACCAAGTAAAAGATTTTGACGGAGTTTCTTTTGATTGGCGCACCAAAGGGAAAGGCTATGGCTCTCGTATTTTCTTGAGATATACATTCGTGTGGCTTTTTCTGGAGGCTCTGCATGCACAGTTACTGGACGCAACTTCTTCAGCAAGCAAAAAGCTGCATTCGCATTCATCCATGAGGGCTCAGGCCTAAAAAAAAAAAAAATGCAGTCAGGATATCTGAATGATTGAGAACTGAGTGAATATCGTACAATAAAGCAGCAGCAGGACTGGGCTGAGCTTTCTCATGTGAAGTACCTGAAGCATTTCCCCTCATCTTTCACATTATAGTTTTGTATGGCAGTGTGTACAAAAGATCTGGCCATATTGCTGGTGATGCTTGGGACACCATACCTGTAAACCAGAATAAAAGTTAAGTTTTACAAATTAATAAAATGGAAGGAAAAAATGAATAAAGGTTTCTTTTCAGTGCACTCACAGATCATGAAGCTTCTTTAGATCTTCACAGGGATCGTCAATCGGATTCCCTGAAGATGATATGAAGAATTTCTCGGTTTTATCTAAACTGCTTCTGGTGGGACTTCTCTGGATCATCTCGGAGCGCAGATATTCATAGTAATCATCAAACCACTGCGTGATGGACAGAAGAGTATGTTGTGAGGTTCTGAGGGATCCAAGTTGCTTCATTTTAATATAATTTATTTATTAATCTTACCACTTCCTCCTCTTTTGACAGGACGAAGACGGCATTGCATTCATTTACTTCCACCATGGTTCGTTCACCATTTCCCTCAATGTATGTCCGCTCCAGCCAATCAGAAACCTGCACAATTCAGACAAATAATCTCCGAGTCAGACAGTAAAGCTAACCAGATTTAACTGACAGTTTCACAACATCACCTACCATCATGTGGGTCAATGACATCATTGGCTACATTGTCAAAAACACAGAAAATTCTCTAAAAATACATGAAAATTTTGACTGGATTAAACATTTATATTTCTAATTTGAGTCTTTTACTTATTTATTGTTAATATGCGTGGACCATTTTAGGTCACCTGTAGGAAATTTCTTCATGGTATGCATTTGTCATTTGTTTTTCAACCACTAAAATTCATATCATTTGGGATTTCTGGTATAAGTGTGTAAGTCTATGTAGAGAAGGTCATTGTCACTCACGGTCATATTCTTCACCACGTCTGGTTCTTGGAGGCACCACAGCATCACTAAGGCCTCCAGGTAATACAGCACCAGCTGCTCCTCTTCTTGCCTCATTCCGCTGAAAACTTTATCAATGGCTTTCAAGAAATCACATTCAGCAGACTCCAAGATACACCAGCACTGGCGCGCTGAAAGAACCCTGTAGGGCAAAAGTGAACAACATCATCTCTATGAGGAAGAAAGCTTATTTAAAAAAAAAAAAAAAAAAAAAAAAAAAAAAAAACACACCTAGTGAAGTGTCTAGAGGACGTGAAAGTGCCTGTAGTTGTGTGTGAGGAGAGGTGTAGGTGTAGGGTTCAGGTAAATACATTACACCTATGTTTTTTAACATGAAACTTGCATGCAGTGCAAAAATAAGACATTTGGCTAACAAATGAACTGAAAGGGCTTACAGTTGTAAACATAACATTGATTTATTTTTTCATAAGCTTCTAAATGATTATTCATTCTTTTAATTACAGTTCTTTTTTTAGGTTTGCATTTTTCTGCATTGTGTCGTCTGTGGTTTACCAATATTGTTTAATCTAAACGCTTTTAAATGCCAATAAAAGCTGTGTTTTGTAATGAACTCAGATGTAATAAACTGTTTAGGTGGAAACTTACCTCACAGAAGCCATTCCAGTGTCCAGATACCTCTGAATGTGGAGAAGGTGAAGAAGTCTGCGATTGTGTTGAGAACAGGAGAGATCTGCTGGAGTCTGTGTGCTGCGGGGGCTTTAAATGATCAGAGCAGATGAACAGATGACCAATCCCGAGCCACCACCTGACGAGCTCATTAGCATCAGAGGATCGTTTCCATTCACCCTGTAATGACCCTGATTCAATGGCCCATCATGGTAATGGGGCAGACAAATACAGCTGAAATAATCGAAGAAGTGCCATCTGAATGAATGCTTCATTTGTTATTGAAAAAACATTACTCAAAGACTAAATCATCTTTAATGCATAAGTTATATCAACAAATGTAATGTTAAGTAAGGTTTTCTCTTCATCTACCAGTTCTTCACAGTGTAATCAACTCAGGGAAATGGGACTAAACCTGTGCATATTATATAAGGGAAAAATACATGGTCAACATACAGAAGCTGCGTGAATGCTATCTATCTATCTATCCATCTGTCTATCTGTCTATCTATCTGTCTATCTGTCTATCTATCTATCTATCTATCTATCTATCTATCTATCTATCTATCTATCTATCTATCTATCTATCTATCTATCTAGGCACACACATTAAGCTAAACAGTTTCAGTGTGATTCTCTTGGAAATGAGCAAGGATGAGTCCAGCTCCAGACAGACTGATCACAGCTATTAACACATCATCCTCGGGTGTTTATCAGCTGATGCAGTTGATAGCAGTGACTGCTGGACGAGCTAAGTGTTCTTGAAGGTGCAAACTGCTGCTATTGTGACACTGAAGCCATGTTCATGAATGTGTGCTGATGAACGGCTTCACTGTTGATTATCTGTTACAGCACAACTCAAAGTATAAGTGGATAAATATTCAATTTAATTCAATTTTAAAAAATAAATATTCAATTTAAATTTTAAAGAAGAATTAAAGTGATCAAATGCATTGTGGATGGATTGGACTGGTCAGTAAGTGATATTCCTCTGTAATATTACACTGGTTTGTTGAGTGTTGTATATGTTATGTAAGAACCTGAGAATCATTTAAGTTCATTTTTTCCCTCAATAATGTACACACAGCACTCTATATTGATAGAAAAACACACAATTGCTGACATTTTTGCGGATTTATTTAAAAATGCTCCGAATTTAGTAGAAGCACCCTTTTAATCTAATACAGCCATATGAGTCTTTTTGGGAAAGATGCAACAAGTTCTTCACACCTAAACGTTGGTGGACAGCCATTTTAGGCTTCTCCAGAGATGCTCCATTGGGTTTAAGTCATGGGTCTGGCTGGGCCGTTCAAGGTTTAGAACCATCTCAAGGATGATCAGAAGAAATACTGTAGCAGCACCCACTGCTCCGGGTGTGTGTTCAAGGTGTGTGTATGTGTGTGTGTGTGGTTGTTCACTTCTCACTGCTGTGTGTGTGCACTTGGATGGGTTAAATGTAGAGCACAAATTCCTAGTATGGGAAACCTGGCCACATGTCACATCCTTTCCTTTCCCTTTCCTTATATATAAATGTCCCAGCAATGTCAACAATTCTGTGTTTTTCGGTCAATATGGGCTGCTGTGTGTACATTAATGAGGGGAAAAAATGAACTTAAATGATTTTCGCAAATGGCTGCAATATAACAAAGAGTGAAAAATGTAACTGTGAATACTTTCCGTACCCACTGTATATCTTCTAGAGATGAGGTTTACGTAAGGCTAGTTTTGTTTGGTTTGAAGCTTGAAAAATCATTAACGGTTTGGAAGAACATTTCACTTGCTTTTGTTTTAAATAAATCTTGAATGTGAGATTAAACCTATAAAAATGACTTTGCCCATCATGAGCCCTACAGTGTACTGGGGAGCTGTATAAATGTCCATTTTGTTGAAAATTATTGGTGAAATTGTTCTTGGTTTTTTCACTTGACCACTACACAGGTTAGCACGTTATGCTTCACATTACAATATACAGGGCTTACAAAAGTTCGATTTCTTTAACATAATGGTAATTTAGAAAATAACCAGCTAAAATCAACATCCACTCTCTCTATAGCAGGGATGGGGAACGTTGATCCAGGAGGGCCACTCTCCTGCATAGTTTAGCTCCAACTCTGAAAAACCCTGGGGGAAAAAACCCTAACTGCATCCTAAAGACCTTGGTTAGACGGTCCAGGTGTGTTTGATTAGGGTTGGAGCAAAACTCTGTAGGGACACCGGCCCTCCAGGATCAACGTTCCCCACCCCTGCTCTATAGTATAGTCATTTTTACAGTAAAATTAAGAATACAGTAATGTGGCGGTGCAGATGATCTCACAAGCGCTAAACAGGCTAACATAAATATTTAGGCTATGCAAGATACCATGTTTATTTTCTTCTGAAATGCGGCCTGTGTTCTCCAGGGTCCGTGTTCTCATGGACTGCTCTGATCTGCTCTGTTTTGTCCACCAGGTGGTGATACTAGATCAGACCGACAGGAACAGAGACTCTGTGGCAAATCTTCGAGAAATCTTTATGAGTGTTTAGGAGTGTTTTCTAAACATCGAGTGAATGTCTCAATTATACTAGATCATCTATAGTCATTATTCAACGCTACAAATGTAGATTTTTTTTTATTATTGTTCTTTGGCATGATTGTTACATTTCTTTAATGAATCTGACGTCTTGGTGTTCTGTAGAGTTATAGCAGAGTGCCCGTGGCGCGCTATCGGACCGGAAGCAGCTGCTCCGCCGGAGGGAAGAGGAGGATCTGGGGCTTTGTATCTTACTCTCGCATTGTTTTTCTCTTCCTTTACTGCACAACTTTATTTCTCCTGACGGGTTTCTGTGTCTGAAACGCTTCAGACTCTCTGAACTCTGTAGGGTTTGATTCAGAGTCATGTGAATGTAGGCTACAGGAACCAAGAGAAGAACTTCAGCAAGTTTTAGTCCTTCAGTCAGCAGTTCGTCGTAAAAGCCACTGACATTTAAATCGCGATTTAAGGCGTAGAAAATAGATCATGTTTTCTAAAATAGGATTTGTAATGATGATTTTTTCACCCTAGCTATTATAAACTTGCAAATTATGTTGCGAGTTCAATGATGATGAAAAGCTGTAGAAGTCATGTCAGTTCACTTCTGCTACCACCCTGAGCTGAAAGAGCGTATCTGTTTCTATGTGGCGTGCTGTGTGTACGCAGAAAATGACTACATGCATATGGTACGCAATCAGTAGAGTAAGTGGTGTTGGGTAATAAGCGCGCGACCTGTATGCACGCCAACAAATTGCGTATCACGTGCACAAGAAAATTGCGTGTTATATGCACACCAACGCCGATTACTGCGCAGAAATATCACGTCGAAAAGAAACAGAAAATCGTGCTAATAATATGCGTTTTCATCCTCAGGATCTATTCTAATAATTATTAGCACTGTACTCTGAATCTCTGTTGAGTGTATGGCACCAGTAGCCCTGTGTCTGTTCGTCCAGGAAGGATCTGATTTTATTTATTTATTTTTATTTTACAACTGTTGAACACACAAAAAAAAATTCTAGTCAAATATTACTACTAATTTCTTTGTATAGTCACTTATGTTTGTGGTAATTGTATATTCTGTTTCCCAACTTTAATCATTTTACATACAATGATTAGAAATGATTCGAAACAAGAGCCCCTTACCGCCCTGCCACAGAGAATACAAGTCTCGGAGAGCACAGGGGGTAGTGAGTCATGATATGGATATAGTTTTTCATACTTAATTATTCTGAGTTCTGTGGCCTGTGAAATATGTATGAGAGCACACACACGCTGGTGTCGTGCACATATGGCAGCACTTGAGCTTGTCTCGCTCTGCCGTATGCTGTGGATCACAGGGCTCCTGCTGGATCTGCGTGACTAATTGGAAAGATAAAGGAACACGAGGACCAGGTGAAAGTTCAATAACTCACTTACACACAGCCTGCTACGCTCCACAGCCACAGACTCTCAGAGCTCTCCTTTGACGAAGTTAAAACATGTTTTATGACAAGCTTGAGAAGCTTTTACAATCAAATAACCCCAGGGTTCCTATCTGACAGAAGAACCCGGAAAGATACGCACATGTTTATTTGACTGTGCTAGTAAGCTCATCTCATAAACCTTTCACATCAGGATATCAGTCCTTAATAAAAATCACCCAAACATGAGTAAAGCATCAGGTTTAAATAGAAAAACATGATCTGGCCAGTTCCTGGGCCATCTAGTGAGTTCCTGCTTAGCAGGTTTCACTGTATATTAGTCAAGACATTTTTCCTTTGAGAGGATATTTTGGACCTTGTGAGATTATTCAGACCTGCGCGCAGAGGATTTGCAGTCCTCTCGATTGTCTCTGTATTTTTGCTGTAAATTGAACATGACTGGAATCAGTGTTTTACAATGCACTTCTTATCCGGTCCTGAAGAGCGCAATGAAGCATGTAAAGCGCAAACCGAGAGCACGACTGATCCACCCAAATGCAGTTTTCTAATGGATGATTTCTTGTTATTGAGTTCAAATCTTTTTTGCTGGTGCTTATAAAAAGATTTTAATCGTGTGCTGTTCTAACGAGTAGCTGCGGCAAACAGTTAACGTATTCTTTAAAGTATCTCATCGTAAATATATATATGATAACCAGTTTAGCATGTTTTAACGCTTTTTAGAAACAGTTATGTAGTGAGCAAAAGCCTCTCTGGGGCCCGAGCACTCTCTCATCCAGCTCGCGAGAGCGTCACGCCCCATCAGACTCTTCTCAAGGAGGACTTTTCAAACGGGCTCAAGTTCTGAGGGACGCACAGGCGCGTCGCGGGCAATTCTCTAAAGTAGCCGCAAATAACCTAATAATCGCAACAAATATATATTTCTCTGCCGATTAGCACACGTTACACGACGAGGCAGCGAGTTTCTCCAGAGACAAGCGGATCTCTATAAGGAAGCGGAGACTCGTCGTCACGTCATTCTCAGGAAACGGTCTTTCCTCCCGGAGAGCTGCGCTCTTTTCCGCTGGCTCAATGCGCCTCTCCGTCCAGAACCCGCGGAAACCAGACAGAAGGAAAAATGCCTCCTTCTCTAACGGACAGACGCTCTATGAGGCTCTTAACGGCGGCTCTCGCCGTGCTTCTGACGGCTCTCCATACGCGCACGGCTGGCGCGCTCCAGATCCAACAGGCGTTCGCGTCTCCCAACCGCACCAATAACTTCGTGGTGGACGCGGTGTCGCGTCGCGTGTACCTGGCCGCGGTCAACAGCCTGTTCCAGCTGAACGGCACGCTCGCCAGGGAGGTGGAGACGCGCACGGGACCGGTGATGGACAACCCGTTGTGCCACGCGCCGCAGCTGCCGCAGGCGACATGCGAGCATCACAAGACGCTCACCGACAACCACAACAAGCTGCTGGCGCTGGACCGCGAGCAGGGCGTGCTGCTGGCCTGCGGATCCGTGTTCCAGGGTTTCTGCGAGCTGCGCGCCATGGACAACGCATCGCGGCTGGCCGTCCGTTTCCCGCAGGACGGCGCCACCGTGTTCCCCAGCATGCTCAACATCGCGGCCAACCACGAGAACGCGAGCACCGTGGGTCTCGTTTTCCGGAGTCACGGCGGCGCGGCGCGGCTGCTGGTGGCAGCGACCTACACGGGCGTGGGGAGCGAGTACTTCCCCAAGAACTACAGCAAAGAGGACCTGCGCTTCGAAAACACACCCGAGATCGCCATCCGCTCGCTGGACACCGCGGACCTCAGCCGACTCTTCACCTACGACATCAACCCTTCCGAGGATAACGTGTTCAAAATTAAGCAGGAGGTCAAGCAGAAGAACAAGCTCAGCTTCGTGCGCGCCTTCGTGCACAAGAGCTACTCGTACATCGCTATCAACAACGACGCGAACGCGGGTGTGAAGGAGAGCCAGCCCAACAGCATCCTGGCGCGCATCTGTCTGGACACGGACGCGCCGCGCAGGTCCGCGGAGAGCCGCAAGCTCACTGAGTCCTACATCCAGATGGGCCTCCAGTGCGGCTCCAGTGGCAACATCTACAGCCGCCTGCTCTCCATCTACCCCGCGGACATCAGCAGCGGCGGAAGCACCGAGCCCTATCTGTTCGGGGTGTTCGCCCAGGCGGGCGGCCAGGCGGCCGTGTGCGCCTTTCGCGTGTTGGACGTGGAGGAGAGGATCCGCCAGGGCCGCCGCAACTGCTCCAGCGGGCCCAACAGCAACGTGCATGTGCTGGACAGCGTCATCCAGGGCTCCGGGGCCGAGTGCGAGCACAAGGGGCCCATCAAGGTAAGAGCGCGCGCCACAGGAGCCTCCGTCACAACGGCAACACAAGCTAAAGTTGTCGTTTATACGTGAATGAGCGTCAACCAGTGAGCATACTTACGAATAGAGCTTATAGAGAATAGAGAATATTTGCTGAAATTAATTGCAGGAGCGATTCAAACGGTAAAAACTGTAAAACTAAAAAAGTGACTAGAAATAGCGGCAAGTTCCAGCTCACAAATGAAACATGGATGTTTTATGGATTTGAACGCTAATGTCATGACTGAATGGCTTTTAAATATCAAGATTCAAGGGTCAGTCAAAATGTTGCAAAACTTAATAACTTCCCCAAAAGACCGCCAGGACAGTCGTGTTTTACTTCACGTAATTGATATATATATTGAAGTTATTACCTGAGCTCATGAACGTGCATTTCAGTTTTTTAAACACACTTGAAATGCAGAAACGGGGTTTGGTCTATCATATGCACGCCGAACGCGTTTGTATTGTATGCATGCCAAAGTCAGTTTCTGCTATAAATAGCACGTGAAACATTTCGTTCTATTGATTTGTATTTTCATGAGGCCTGGTTTATGCTCAGACTGTAGTGTGGAGCTTTCTGAAACCCCTTCTGATCATTATTTGGGTTCTAAAATTATAGTGGCATTTAAATCACAGCCAGCATTTTCTGTTATCTTTAAAATACTGTTCACGTTTATCAAGTAAAACACTATACGCTTACTTTTAGGAGGGTATCATAAAAAGCTTTAAAGCTTTCATTTATGCTTCATCTCATATGTATGGAAACTGCTTTTTTATTTCCTTTGTTGAACATGTCCATGAACTAATAATCACTAATAGCTGCTGGAGTTCAGTCTCTCAGAGTGCGGTGACACTGGTGTGAATGATCTGTGAAGCTGATGATGTGTAGAGCAGAATCTAGAGCTCACTGTGCCTTAGCAGCTACAGTACTGAATGTCTTTATGTTTCAGTTCGTTAGATAGTTAGTTAGTGAGCCTGATGATATGCGGTTAAGATCAGCTTGTCTTAAATGTAAATGCACACACATCTGAGGGCAATTCCGTGTTAAACAAAAAATCTTGATCATTTTCAGCAAAAGACCCAAAGCAGATTCTGGAGCAGCTCGTTTCTGAAAACATGCAGTTTTTATTATGTGAACATGAAGTTTTATCAGAAGCACATGCACGTCTGGTGTTTATTTAGCGTGGCTTTTGTGCTGTTGTCTTTGTTCTTTACGTAACTCTGTCTTTCCCATAAGGCCACACTGAGCCTGCTCGAGTCGAAGGACATCACAGCGGGCTGGGTTTGGGTTATGAGCGTGTAGCACTGCTCAGCTCAGTGTGTGTGATAGATTGCAGTCTGAGGAGCGCAGGAGGTCACGGTGCTCAGGGGGAGAAACTCGTGAGAAAACTCCTCCGCCGAATTCCTTCTCTCCCCCGCTTGAGTTCCCGTCACCCTGCCATGAACCTCTCGCTCTGTGCTCGGGAAAACACACGTGTGAACGCGGCTCTAATGAAGAACAACAATAGATTCATCAGCATGTTAGAGGTTAAAGACAGCTGCATTCTTCAGCGCTTCTGATCATTCTCAGGCTAATTGCTTATTAGTGGTGTTAGATACAGCAGTGCTGTCCTGTGTGTGTGTGTGTGTGTGTGTGTGTGCACGCTACAGGCGCTTACAGTCTGAGCCACTCATGCTTTTCATTTACATGACAGAGTGAACAGGTACAAAGATCATAAAGAGCCACAGACGTGAGAACATCAGTTAATGTCCCTCACTTCTGTTCCTTCTGTGTTCCAGCTTCAGGAGGAGCAGCTGAACTGTGGGGCCGCTCACCTGCAGCACCCACTGGCCCTGAGGAGGCCCCTGAGGGCCCGACCCTTCTACGAGGCCCCAGGCCTCAGCTCTATTGCCGTGGACAACGTCCACAACCGCACCATCGCGTTCCTGGGGACCAACAGGGGCCGACTGCGAAAGGTGAGGAGCACATGTAATCAGTGTGAGGGTCAAACACTTAATAAACAAACACATAAAAACAAACCTCATCAAACCCTTGTGTCAGGCTCAGTGTACAGGATCTGATCTGTTCAACCACACCAAATACGTGTTATTTTTTTCACAAAACTATCATAGGCAGAGCGCTAGATTAACAGTAGTTAGCGTGATTGCAGGCCAGATGGTGTGGAACCTGTTGCTGAAGTCAGTGGATCATTGCTCTGCTTGGTAAAGTTGATATGAAACAGAGGTTGCCGTACTCTTTTCTTCCCTGTTGTGACGGATGCCTGAGTCAAACAGCTTGGGATTGGATTGGATGGTTGTGGTCTGCTGTGATCTTGTGTGAGTGACAGGCTGCTGGAGGAATTATTGTGGATTACTGTCATTGAAATATGTTGTTGCAGGACCGGGAGTTAATGTTTTGATTATAAAAGACACAAAAATGTGCAAGGATCATTCATTCACAGTAAACACTGCTTTAGAGCTAAGACAAACACCTGAATACAAACTAATAAACTGTTGGATAATTGGTCAACTAGTCTACCATACTAATGCACCCTGAATATATACCAAAGCAGAATGTGTATATAGCATATGAAGTCTCTTAGAGATGGCCGTGTGTGCGTTTAATCGCTGCAGTGTCGAGATGAGCTGTGAACACACACAGCACCATGTTACTGCACATAGAAACACACCGCTTCAGATATTTGATCATATGCTGTTAGAGGTGTTTGCCCTGTACACAAACCCTGTGTGAAGCCCTCCTGGTGGTCCAGGCTATGCCCTGCTGCTGTCTGTCTTCTTTTGTCTGTGTGTGTGTGTGTGTTGTGCTTCTTTACACAGAGGGTCGGTTGTAAAGGCCGTCCAGCCGTGAGAGATGAGCTTAGGGTTAGGGTTTTTCTCTCTGCAGGAATAGAGTCGTGTCAGGTTCTGTGTTCTCTTCAGGTGTGTTGTTCAGTGCTCTGGGTCCAGGTAGTTCCTGAAGGAAATCAGGTTTCTGGACAAATAAACATGTTGATACTACTTTATTACTGGAGCTATTCAGTTCCATCCTGGAGCACAAAACCTGTCTGAAGAAATAATCATTCCATTGATGTCTGGTTAGTTAGGATTGGACAATATTTGGCTGAGATACAACTATTTGTCCATCTGGAATCTGAGGGAGCAAAAAACATAATAAAACTAATCTAAATATTGAGACAATCATCATTAAATTTGTCCAAATGAAGTTCTTAGCAATGCATATTACTAATCAAAAATGAGCTTTGGATACATTTACAGTAGGTCATTCATAAATATCTCCACGGAACATAATCTTTATTTAAAGGAGCCATAGAATGCATTGAGAGAATATTTGAAATTGTTCTCTGATATGTACATAGAAGGTATGTAGCTT
>JAUMHQ010000061.1:18329925-18343968 GCA_032361165.1 Enteromius paludinosus | reverse complement strand
TGGCTGAGCTTGATCGGTTTCCGGGTCATAGGATGGAGGACAGAGGACCGAGGAGACGAGGAGGGATATTGAGAAGCCACCAGTGACTCGACTGTAAACAGCATAACAAACATTGCAATAGTTTAAAAAAAAATAAATCTGCCTTTTCATTACACCAGAGAAAAACTTTGAAAATAACCATGACGCAGTCTCCATGCTACAATAAAGATTGAAGCAAAGTCTTCCACCGTTTTAACACATCCTTATAAGTACAATTTGAATGAAATAGCTGTGTCCCCCTCAAAAAATTGCTCACGAGAAATTTTATGTTTATTGTCCCCCCCTACTGTAAAATGAGATTTACGCCCATGGGTAAGACACCAAGATTACTTAGCTACTAGGTCAAATAATGAAGGAGTTAGGATATTCTAAGAGCTTCCTGCCCATCCTGAAAATTACACCTGTCTAGTGGTCAAACTTTGGTAAACGTTTAGTATGTTATTACGGACACCTAATACTACGAAAAACAGCTGAAAAACATTTTTTTTTAGGGTTCGATGTTTTTTTTCATATATTTAGCCGCCAATGAATTCAGTGACGTCATCATCCAGCTCAGTTCAGTTTAAAGTGCCCCTATTATGCCTTTTCAAAGATGATCTTTCATTCATTGTGTCATGTAGCTGTATCTGCAAAGTTGTGCCGCCGACAGTGCACGATAAAAAGAGTCGACTCCCATTCGCCTAAATTTGAATCTTTCTCTGTTACTGCCATACGTCACGAAGTAACATATTTTGCATAATGTCCGCCCATTTTCTATGTCGCGAACAGCTTGCCCCGCCCCCAAACAGTACAATTTCTGTGTGGTTCCATGATAATAAAAATGTCAAGAAGACACTGTGAGAGTGATTTTGTTTTATATGCCCTTCTGAAAGATGAATCTACAAAGAATGAGTGATTAACATAAATTTTTTAACAACACCTCAGCAGTACAGTCTCTTGTTGTGTTCGCCTCATTTTACTGATGACTGCTTTTCCAATCTTGGAGTACAACGCGATATTCACCAAACGCTTGCTCTTAAAAGAAGGACCAGAGCCCAGTTTATTTGGAGCTGCTTGCTCCTCTGAACTTCTACCTGTAAGTAATATTAATAATTGATGATTGTATTTTCTTGCGATCGTGTTTGTGTATGTTATGTTGTGTAACAACCCTGCTCGTCTTGGTAAGCTAGCTTGGAATTGTGTAGTTCTGTTGTTCGGTTGTGGGCCTAATGTAGTCTAAAACTGTGATTGATGCAGCTTGACTGTCTGTCTGTCTCATCATTAGTTTGAGTCCCAGTTTACAGGAAGGGGGAAGACACAGGTATTTCCCTGCGGTTTGGTTATGCGCCAGAAAATGCTTAACGTCATGTGAGCGAACTATTTAACGTTACATAGGTTCGGCATAGTTATTATCGCGCTCGACGGCGTATTTATGGGAGTTGATATAAATGACAGGTTTTTTGAAAACGATGTTGTGTGCACAATGTTATTATTGAAACGGAGGGGAGGGATTATTCATTTCTCTAAATACCCGGCTATGTGTAAATGGGGCCTAAGTAATGAAAAACGATGTTTAACGCAGTGTCATGCATTATACAATGCTGAAGTTCACTACGTAGAGGTGTGCTCGATTCGCTTACAAAAGCACTGTCCACGGTAGTTTTAGTTCAAGCTCTGTGCTGTGGATCGCTGTAGCGGTAGACCAATCATATAGTTCTGCGCCATCTGACCAATCACAGTGAGGGCTCGCGGGAGGGAGGGGTTTAGAGAAACCGCTTCACACGAGTCGTTTACGAATCATTTAGAAATGGGGTGAAATAAAATCTATTTTTAGAGAAAACTAAAGTGTTTTTTGACCTTGCGTACACATAAACCTGTTTTAAGACACTCATAAAACAATATTAGCCACCTTTAAAATAGCATAATAGGGGCACTTTAAAATAATATAATAAATAGTAACCCATAAAAAAGGAACTGTCAATATTGGTTTCATTCCCTGCCCTTCAGGCAAACTCTTTGCCATGCCCTTTGTTTTCTTTTCTTTTTTGTTTTTTCTCAAGCCATTGCTGCCACAAAGAAAAGGATCTCTTCCACAGAGTCCATGTTTTTGGTGTTTGTATTAGTGATTGGAAGTGGGTAGTGCTGAGTCTGGCTGTTCTATAAATGAGCATCAATTTCTTGAATTTTGATGCAAGCTTTAAACAGGAGCCAGTGCAAGGAGATAAAGAGAGGTGTAACATGGGCTCTCCTGGACTCGTTGAAGACCAGACCAGTCCTGCTGCTGCATGCTGAATCATTTGTAGAGGTTTGATTGTGCTCGCAGGAAGTCCAGCCAGAGGAGCATTGCTGTAGTTCAGCCTAGAACTGACAAGGGCCTGGACAAGATGTTGTGTAGCATGCTGTGTTAGGAAGGGTCTGATCTTTCTGATGTTGTGTAATGTTGATCGGGTAATTGTTGATGAACCTAACTGGATGGTGAAATCATGCTGTAGAGCTGGAGAGGCCAGGAACACAAGAAGCTCAGCCTTGGCCAGGTTGAGCTGCAGGTGATGAGATTTCATCCATGCCGAGATGTCCGCCAGGCAGCCTGAGATCCATACATCTAGCATTGGAGCATCTGTTTGAAAATAGAGGTCGAGCTGTGTGTCATCAGCGTACAGTGTAAAAGGGAAGCCATGTGCCTGTATGATGGGACCTAGTGATGTAGTGTATGTGGAGAAAAGGAGGGGTCCAAGGACCGATCCCTGAGGTACCCCAGTGACCAGCTGATGTGCAGTTGAAGATTACTTACAAAGTCTTTTGTGGTGGAAGTGATGGTTCTACCATACTTATAACAAAGAATAAAATTGATAGTTTAAGCTAAATGAACTTTAAACAAGACTAGATAATGATTTGAGATATCATCGCTTTGCTTCAGAATAAAATTAAATTTTAATTTAATTTAATTTTACATTTACATTTATTCATTTAGCAGACGCTTTTATCCAAAGCGACTTACAGGTGGGGAAAAAAACAACAAGCAATTAGTTATACAGAGGCAGAAACAACTTAGGAATTGTTCATAATACCGTAAAACAGGCAATCTTCAAATAAGTGCAGGCTAGAAAGGGAAAGAAAGAGTAGGGTTAAGGTTTTTTTATTTATTCATTTTTTTTTTTATGTCAAATAGTGTTGAAAGAGGTCGTTTGAAGGTTGTAAGGGAGTTGGTATTTCGGATAGTGATGGGAAGGTCATTCCACCAGCCAGGAATGGTTGTAAAAAAAACATCAATCCCAACTTTATTCCTATCAATTTACTTGCTATTGTTACCACCCTCTCCAGTGACCTTATCACTAATCAAAGACAAAACACAAGACACCTGGTAGAGGATCAAACACTAATAAGCAGGGCGGGGTTACAAATGATCAGAACACATGGGGAAACAAAATTAAAACAAAACACAAAAGCACATGGAACAGATCAACATAAACACAGACACAAGGCTCTGGCGGATTGGACCACGGCGGATCTGGGAACCGCGAGGATTTCGCACGGCACTCCTGGCCGTGTAACTGGATTCAGGATCGGCGGAACGGAAGATTCCTCTAGAATCAGGACCGGCATATCATCCCACAAATCTGGATCAGGACCCAGACAATGCAGATCGGTATCCAGGGGACTCTGGAACTGCTTTCGGTGCAGATTT
The DNA here is from genome assembly GCA_032361165.1 of Enteromius paludinosus. Lineage (NCBI taxonomy): Eukaryota > Metazoa > Chordata > Actinopteri > Cypriniformes > Cyprinidae > Enteromius > Enteromius paludinosus. The sequence continues at coordinate 18,340,265 of JAUMHQ010000061.1, read as the reverse complement.
TCGAGGATCGAAAGGAGACAGAAGTTCTCACAAAAGAACATTTAATAAGAGACCAGGATACACGGAGGTGCGTGACCAACGCAGACAAACACACGAGCATGCAATAACATTAACGACAGACACTGAACACTAGACAGAGCGTGATTATAATACAAATACAAAGACTAATCAAAGACAAAACACAAGGCACCTGGTAGTCACGGCAGGGGACGGGGTTACAAATGATCAGAACACAATGGGGGAACAAAATGAAAACAAAAAACAAAAGCACATGGAACAGATCAACATAAACACAGACTCATGACGGTGTTACAGACCTCCTCTGTGCTACAGAGGCATTACCAAACCAACAAGTTACACTCATCGTCATAAAGCTTTTAATAAACGCTCCATAAAATATTAAATGCATTTTACTATGTACATTAAAATGAAATAATACATTCTCTGTTTAAGCTTTTTACCCATGTTATCAGACCATGCATCCCACCTGAGTTTATTATCCAGCTTTATACCAAGGTATTTGTAATCTGTTACTACTTGTACTTGCTCTCCGTTAATTAGTGTAGGGCTATTGCTTTCTCTCTAGAATCAATGATCATCTCTTTAGTCTTAGAAGTATTTAATAAAAGATCAGAATTTTCACACCACTTTAAGAAGAATTCTAAAACCATGTTCTTCCTCATCGTCATGTTACAGACTCACTAAAGCAGTATCATCTGCATACTCACATATAAAAGAAAAAACAGCAGAGATAAAATACATCCTTGGAAGCTTCAACTGAAGTAGCCATTTTATCCTTGAACTAAAAAAATGTATCACCTACTGTCTAATAAGAAAATCTTGGGCTAAAGTATGAGATAAAATATTGGATGAAATACAATTAAAAACTGATGAAAAATCTACAAAAAGAACCTTTGTGTGTGTCTTCGGTTTCTCTAAATGAGTATACAGTAAATGCAATACAGTTCAAATTCAACCCCCCTTGAGGATTGATATGTAAATTGCAGAGATCAATAAGATGCTTGACTTTTTCACTAGATGTTCAATGCATTTCATCACTACTGATGTAAGTGCTATTGGTTGAAAACCCCTATTTTTAATTGACTTGAAATCTTTGGTACAGAAATAATTGTGGATGTTTTCCATAGGGCAGGGCCTACACCAGAAGAACACGATGCTCTAAAAATCTCTGTAAAAACAGGTGCCAACTGAGTATTGTTTTTACCTTTCTGAATGGATGGATGTATTTGCATTCGTGGTTTGTCTCATTTTAGTGGCATATATGGCCTTATAAAATCATGCAAATGTAAAAAGCAGGCAGTCATTCTCCTATCTTAACAACAGTGAAATTGAAGCGGAAGCTAGCCAGACCCATACTACAAAGTATTTTACCCATACTACCCAAGTCTTTTTTTAGGCAAAAAAACTACTAAAAATCCCAGGTCACAATATGCCCTAACCGGTCATTTCTGAGGTTTATGGATGCTGGGTTTACCTCACACACTCTCATGATCGCACACAAGAGCGGTGGAAGAGGATGGGATTGTGCAGGACACTTGTAACACACGGCACACTTGTGATGTTCCTGTTTATGAAGCTAAAGCTTGACGACAGTCACCTGCTGTTGGAAGGGCGAGAGTGAGCAGAACAGTTTCTAACTTTACACTCCTTTAGAGCAGTACTGGTGTGAGTAAACAATGACTGAGCTTTATTTTTAGAGTGAACTATGCCTTGATCTTTTTCAAACAATCAAGAGCAGGAAACCTTCATCTGTGTACAAACTGGCCTTTTAAGAGCCGCTGGTGTGTGATCTGGATGAGTTTCCCGCTCATGCAGCAGGATGGAGGACAAGATGGAGGCACACACACACACACACACACATGCGCGCGCGCAATGGAGCTGCTGTGTGGATGGGCGGGGCTGAGTCCAGTGGTTTTGCATATGTAAAGAATAAAGCACAATAGACTGATTGGTGGGGGAGGATGTGCTTGTAACAGACACTGTCTCAATACACCGAGCCTATACGGCATCTTTAGGGCACGCTTTCAGCCAAATATTACATGTTGAGACCATGTGACCCGAAAACATGGTTTTATACTCAGAAACTGCTGCTGGAAAGAGCAGCATGGATGTCTAGGTGTGTGAGGTCCAGGCAGATCGCTGTGTTTTTATAGGCTCCAAACACAGAGCGGTAGAGCCGGTGCAGAGCTTTGTTTAGCTCTTCCAGCACAGCGCTGCAGAACTGAGTCGCAGCTCATCGGCGCACACACGAGCCAGGCTTTGTGCTCCTTTGTTGTGTGGCTGGAGGAGCGTTCCCCGCCCCCTGCACTCCTGCGGGCCGAGCCACTCTCACAGAGCAGCTAACAGGTGCTGCTTCCTCCAGAGGTTCCCCCTCCACAGATGGCTATTGTTATGGTGTGCAGTAAACGCCGCCGCCGCGTAACCCAGAAACTCCTGCTCTCTCTCTCTCTCTCTCTCTATCTCTCTCTCTCACTCGCTCTCCCAGCTGCTGTTTCCTGCTAGAGCAGTGTTATCCCTGATCCCTCTCTCTCTGTGCCCTCCCCCTCTCTCTCTCTCCTCCCCCATCTGCTCCTGTGCTCCTCATTCTCCAGATCCCGTGCCGTCCTCAGCTCTCCGGATCTGCGGTGTCTCTGTCGGCCTCACGCTCGCTTCTCCTGCGCGATCAGACTCTTCTCTTCAGCCGCTGACACAAAGGAAGGATTAGCTCTCGAGTGCACGGGAGGGAGCATCGGCGGAAGGGGCCGTATTCTCGCTTGACATCCAGGCAAGTGTGGGTTTATTTTTGGCCGTGCACGGATGTGTGCGCCGTTGTGAATGGCATAGATTGGCGACGGATGGCTTAGCTAGCTCTGATCAGAAGCTGCACCGAGCGCATATCCCGGGATCGGCTTAGAGTCCGTTAATGGAGCGCTAATGGCTGTGCTAGTTTGAGATCATGGTGTGGATGTTTTGAAATGGCTGTGCTGCTTGATCTAGAGCGGTGCTAGTGGCGGATCTGCTTTGAAGGGGACAGCGCCGTGCTGATTTACAGAGCAGATGTGATCTGGCTGTGGTAAAAGCCATTTTGATGGATCAGACTGACGCTGTTGGTTTGTTGTTGTTGACGGTACGGTGCTGCTAGCAGCTCAAATTCAGCTTTTATCTGCAAAGCCTGCAGTGATTGCATGTGATTGAGGGTTATTATATTTTGACATGACATGTCCGAAATGCAGCTGTCAAGCTGGTCATCAGAAAAGCGTATTGATCGGTCGTCGGGGAAGATGTTTGGGTTCATCCAGCTATCGCTGTGTCCTTCTGACTGTATGGACACAGAATCTGGCATTTGAGTTGAGCAAAGGCTCTGCTAGCCAGTAGGTTAAGTGTGTATCTATAAGCATTGTGGGCATGTTTGATCGTGTTGTTTTGTGTTAAATGTCAGAGGTACACTCTGCAGATACAGTCTGATAACACCAGAGAGGCCTTTCGCCGTCCTCGTGTTTCTGAACGGCCTCTCCAGTGCTGTGTGTTGTAAAGGCCATGAAGTGAAATAAAGCTGATGTACTGTGAAAACCCAAGGGGTGAAGCCTACAGGTCACTGGCCCAGCCTCGATTGACCAGCAGAGGGAGCTAGTCTCTGACGTGTCCGCTAGGGCTAGTGCACCTCTGCTAGCTAGCCGCGCATGATGCTATCGCGATAGAAAATGATAGAAAGTGATTGCTCAGTCGAGTGGAGAGCTGTAAGTTACTTTATAGTCACAATTGTGCTGTCTTTGGAGTGCCTTATTATGATTATACCACACTTCGTCACGTTATTGTGTTTAGTTTTAGCTCATGATGTGGAGAAAAGAACGCTAACCTTAAACTAGTTCCAGAAACTGATGTGAAAGATTGTGTTGAGATGTTAATAAACAGATTTCACTATGTGTGTCAAAGCATATCTGCAGGAATGTTAACAGAGATGGAAGCAGTCTGTGCTGTGCTGTATTATAAATATAGTCACGGCTGAACAATCTAACAAGATAACATAAAAAAACGAAATGCGTTCGCGATGACATGATGAGCAGGTTCATAGCAGTGTGGATTGTAGCATGATTGGAGAACCATTGTGATCTTCTGTTTTTCATCAGATCTTGAACAGATACACAGCTTACTGTTGTATTGAAAAACAAATGAAAAAGAAATTATAAGAATGTTTACAAACATTTCTTTGGACTCATTTCAAATGTGGCCATATTTCAGTTAGTATGATGTCAAGTATTGTTTATGTGGAATCTTCATATTCATATTATTGCACACTAGCTGCGAGACCAACACCAGTCGGTGTTGGTCTCGAACGGACCAAAAAACCTTAAATCTTTCAAATCTTTGAACCGTTCTGGAAAATGCCTCTGTGTAATACATCTTGTTTCTTTTGTCAGAACTGAGAGAAAATGTTCTTCAGTGTTTTGTTTGTGTGGACAGTGGACTGAATAGGTTTATTTGCATTCGGACAGCATTTTTGTGCGTGTGTATGAGGAATATTACTGTATATATATAATGTGTTTCCAACATATCCAAATATCAATCGATAGGAGCGTCTCAGAGCTCGTGACACATGAGAGATGAATCTAGTGGAAAGTGATATCTCAGAATAAGACGCTGAACCTCAGGTTCAATATTTTGACATGGCTTGATCCGGGCAGCAAAGGGGAGAAACTTGAGCCCAATATCTTCCTCGTCCAGCTCATATGGGACAGATGGCTCTTCATTCTCTGCTTTCAATCTCTCTCTCTCACACACACACACACGAGAGCTTATCCAATTCATCAGGGCATTGTGGATGGCCCGGTGCTGCACAGAGACTCTTTTGAGAGCTGAAGCGGGCAGCTGCAGCGCACTGAGAGATCCGCCAATCTTATGGCACGAGAGACAAACAGGGCAATAAGAGGAAGAGGGCCTGCAGTCTGTGGAGCTGGGCGGGGCTTGTGAAGAGGGCGTGGCTAGAGCCGAGGCACAAACGCTGGAGGCCAGGGCCAGATGCTCTCCAAACAAAAGAGTGTTTCTCAGGAAGCGACGCTGGGAAGCGTGGCCCTTGCCATTGTTTGTGTGTGAGAGAGAGAGAGAGAGAGAGTGTGTGTGCGAGGTCTTTAGGACTCTTCTGCTGTAATGACTCACACTCACCCTTTGTAACGGTCTCAGCTCTGATGTGTTTTCTGCATGCACACGTGTGTTGTTCTTGTGAACTGTAACCATGTTCACAGTTTAACTCTCTTTACGTAACTTGCCCAGCAGGCATGTTTTTAACTCTGCTTTCTGCTGGGTGTATCATTATGTCAGTAGCTGTTGAATTATTCACTCAACCAATTCATTTAGAAAAGAAAGTAAACTACTGTGACATGCAGCGGCTGATTCTTTAGCTTTGTTTGCATTTCTATTCATTCAGGCTGTGAACGCCTTTGTCAGTGTGTGTGTGTGTGTGTGTGTGTGTGTGTGTGTGTTCCCTGGTATCACAGTGCAGAAAACAAAGCAGTTGAAATGTGTTGTCATTTGTTTTCATAACCGTTAGTTCCAGTTAGTGCCTGTGATCAAGATAAACACTCAATATACAGTTATTGTTGTTTTACATGGTTTGAGTGTGTATGAGTCAGAGACATCACATTTTACGATTATTAATTCTGGTTAACAAAACCAACATTGAACCATGTTTATACCATTGCTAGAAGCAGCTTCATGTCATATATTTAAATGACAATAAATAAGCTGAAAACATTGAAACTGAAAAGTTTATTGCTTTTCTGTAGTACTAAACCTCTGGTTTCTGTAAATTATATATATATTATATAGTATATAGTATTATAATGTTAAACTAAAACAATAATTAAAACAATGTAAAAACACTTAAGATAACCTGTAGAAAGAAAACAACAACTAAGCACTCAGAATAACATAAGTGGACTAAATTGCGATTAGAAATTCGAATAATTGTGCCGTCCTAATTAAAAGACGATCGTTCAAACATTAGTTTGTTGATGTTTTTGTTGGTGTTATGTGACGTAGCGGTGTGGGGTTGAGACGTGGGCTTATGACATCATCTTTTCAGACAGTTAGACGGTCCACATGAAAATACAAGCGCTGCCTTTTCAGATTTGTCTACTCTGGGACACGGTTTAAAAAAAATATCGGTTTCACTCTCCCAAAACGCCTGATCTGTCTGGACGATACTAAACTTGTGTGTATACAGCTAACACGTAAACACTGGGAAATATGTTTAGTTTGTGACTACTGTGATCCTGAAAAAAGTCTTTCAGTGTCATTTAATGATTCGGGTTCTCAAAATGACTGACAAGGTTATTTGTTATATTAACTATTTTTACTCTGAACTACATTTTCTTTTCTCTGTAAATCACGGTACAAATGAATGCTAGTAATCCTTTTTATGCTCAGATTTGAATGTATGTAAAATAGATAAATGAGTAAAAATAAATAAAGCTGGGTCACACTTTATGCTATGTGTTCTTTACTACTGTGTACATGCATCAAATAAGAACAATGTACTTAATATAAACAACTGTGTTGATCTTGTGTTGCAGAACACTTCTGCTGGTATTGAGGTGGATATGGGTAGGTTAGGGACAGGCTTGGTGGTATGGGTAGGTTTAAGAGTAGATTAAGTTGTAAAGCATGGGTCAGCAGTGTAAATATAGGGTTAGGGTTAGTGTAATTACAGATGTATAGGTATTTTTAGAAATAAATGTAAAATATATGTACACAATAAGAGCATTGATATAAGGTGTGCCCTGAAGCTGTATTAAACTGTGATTGTTCAGATGCTTGTCTTTGACCCTCATTCAGTACAGATTCAGATCAGTGATGGACTGTATGTCACTGATGGTAATTTGAGCTGTAGATGCATGTAGTTCAGAGGTCATCGGGGTCAGAGGTCACAGCTTATCATTCAGCTCTGAACTTACATCATAAATGGCTAAAAAAATAGCCATGCGTGATTTCGTTGAGGTTTAGTGTGTGATGATGATGTGATTGATTTTTTTTAAAGGATGTTTTGTCTCAGCTTTGTGTGTGTGTGTCCTGTGCAAGACCAGACAGAGCTCTGTGTGCTGTAATGCAAGGCAGTCAGGTGATGTGTGTAGCTCAAGGGTAGAGACGGCAGATGACATGATGATGTTTTGTGCATGGATGGAAGTGTGTGCTCCATATTCCTGCTGTCACCTCTGTGCTGTAATCATTGATTTGTCTTCAAATCAACGTTTTTAGACAGCTAACATTAGCTGGCGCGCTAAAAAATCCAGGCAAACATTCAGTGGTCAGCATACATGAGCATAAAGTCACAACATCACTGAAGCGATGCATGCGCAGTATAAAATATGAGTGTATTTCACTTCAGGCCTAGTAAATGTACATTCATCAGAGCGACATGGTGAGCACTGCACTCATTGATCGTGGATCATATGTTTAAGTGTTGCTAGACTATCCTGGCCTGTACTGCACACGTTCTCCGAGCAGCTACTGATGTTACGCTGGACTCAGATTGTGTTTGACAGACTGTAGTGTCTACAGAGATCAGTGTAAGTGTTGATTTACAGCACACAGCAGATGTATGATGGTTAGGTAGTTATGTCCTCTGAAGAATAATCACAAACAAACAGGTTACAACAGGGCTAAAGGAAGAGAAGTGCAGAAAAAATATGTGCGTTTGCATTGAACATTTACAGATTTTGTGTGAAAAGAAATCGTACAAGTGGGTTATTTTGGTTAAAAAATATGTGTATAAATGTATGAAGTGGCAAGAGGGGCTTTCCCCCCTCAAACAGGGTACTTGTCACGCTGGTGGTACTCACACATAGTGCACATGAGGCGTGGATCTTTGCAAATAAACAGGAACTTTAATTATCAAAGAAAAACATGCAAGGTAGAAACACAGACGACTAATTAGGACATAACCAAGGACACCTGGGGAAGACAGCTGGGAGAGCATCAACTAATAATCACATGAACATAGGAAATACCAAACGTGGACATGGGCGGACACAAGAGGAGCAAAAGCACATCGTCTGACAGTACTGATACAAATACTTCATCCAAAATGTTTTTTGTTTTTTTTATTAATAATTATAACTTGTTCAAAATAATCACTTTTGCAAAGTTTGTATAATGTTATTTTGATAAATAAAATAATATTTTTGTGATAAATAAATATACTGCCATTAAAATATATAATATCAAATATAATTTAATATAAGTTAAATTTAAAATGAGAACAATCATTTATAAAAAGTAAAGATTTTAAAAGCATTGAAGGAGATTCAATAATAATTGAATACATATCTATTAATGCTTTAGTCTCAACAGCAGGGCGCTTTTTACCCCAAATACCATACGTTTACACATTCTTGCATTATTTTTACAACATTAACTATTCAATAGCTTTAACTCTTTTAATTATCTTAAACAAAACTGAAAATCACAAAAAAAGGCCTTCGTCTCAAATTATATGCATTGATTTGAGTGATTCTCTCTAGAAAACATGACATATGAGATCAAGTAAGCACAGAATCAGCTTTGCACCGCTCTGTGAGGTCAAAGATCAGACAAATACACACAAGCATCTTGAAAAGGGATGTTTCGGAAAGTGTTACGCCACATTTGTGTGCCATCTAGTGATTTAGATGAAAGTAACATCAAAGGCTCCTTTTAGCCTCATCGTATCTCACTGTGTGACGAGTGACCAGCAGATGTGATCAGGTCAACATCAGAAGCGCTCGAGGGTCCATGAACTCTAACATGCTTCAGGACTGTCTCCTCTCATTCATCATGTGAATATGAACGGTTGGGAACCACTGCTCAGGAGGTTACAGTATCGCTTACTCATCTTGTTTACCCAGGGTTTGGGTTGAGCCGGGTTAACTAGTCCTACAGCTCCGATTCTCAATTAGATGTATTACAGCTTGCTCTAACTAGGGAGGAAACAAACAGTGCAACGAAATATTGATGTTTAGTTTGTGTGTGTGTGTGAATCATCTTTGGCCCCCGGCCCCTGAGATTTACTGATAGATCTATAGTTCCTGAGCTCCTGCAGCTTGGTGTGTGTTCCTATTAAACAGCCTGGAGCCACCTGTGCTTTACACAGTTTCACACACGCCTGCAGCGTTCAGACATACCATGGTATAATCTGAGGAGAGCACTTCAGAAAGGAGTGATGATTTTATAGACAAATTAAAGTTTTTGTGTGTGAAGGATGGCCATGTTTACAGCGCAGCAGTAGAAAGATCTCAAATGAAAACAGACATCACTCCAAGGTTCTGTCACAGGAGCAGTATTGTGGTGGTGTGATGTGTTTCCTTCAACTCTCTGAAAGCAGCTCATTCCATCTCTTTCTGTCAGAGTACTGTCAATAATTAACAGACTGCATTCTGCTGTCTTCTCCTCAGCTCATGACTCTGTCGTTAGTTTTCATTGGTGTGTGTGCCCTCTACAGAGCACACACACACACACATTACGTGAAGTCTAGACCAGTGTGCCGATGCGTCTAGAGTGTGTTTTGGTGATTCTGTCCAACGAAATGCCTTTAAACTGATTACAAATTCAAGACAGAAAATGTATTTATTTGTATAATTTCATACAGTCAAGTTAATCAATTTCACACAAAGAGTGCCGTTGTGATGTTGAATTTTTACAACAGTTCAGTAAACAAGAAGTTAGTTACGTTTTAGACACACCATGTCCTGTTTTTGTGCTATTTCAACAACAAAACAACAAATTCCAAACACAAACCACAGCATTATTTTGCGTCTCTGAGCAACATGACAGTGATTCGTTTCTGAACAAATCAACCATTTAAATGATTGGGTTCAGTCACAATGACTCACTCATTCAAGGTGACTTACTGCCACCTACTGACGGTTTTCATTTCACATTCAGAGTATTGTATTTATTATCATTTCAAATACCAGTATTCAAAATTCATGATAGCTTATCCAGGTAAAAATGCCCATAAAATGTAAAAATCACTTAAAACACATGGGAAGATATGAATTGCTATCAGTGTGAACTGACCAGTACACAGAATATGAAGAATATCACAAACGTTAGGAGTCTACTGCAGTCCTTAGGATACCAGCTCAACAACACCCAGCTAAATATCCTCTAATTATCGTTATCACTAAAACCACTGAAAATATCGAGATATTATTTTTTGTCAATATCGCACACCTCTAGTATGTGTGTGTGTGTGTTCGTGAGTGCTTGTGCACCTGTGTGTGTGTGTGTGTTTATGTGGTGTATGAGGACACAAATGTGTATAATGACATGGGTATGACAGGTATTACAATATGAAGGTGATTTAT
>JAUMHQ010000061.1:18295682-18305853 GCA_032361165.1 Enteromius paludinosus | reverse complement strand
AGTCGCCAACGGACATAAAGCAAATACGCACAAAAAATAGGCGTACGCCAGACATGAACTTGACGTGAACCAACGCAAATTCTCATGTTCATTTCATTGTTAGTAAATCCCAACGTGAGCGTGAAATCTGGCATACGCAGCGTTTATACATGAAGCCCCAGGAGAGTTCTTGGTCACACTTTATTTTAGGGTCCAGTTAAAGGCCCAGCCTCAAGAAAACTCCTGCTTTGCTGCTTATTATCATAATATAATAGAATTCTCTATAGATTTGACATTAGGAGTCAACTGAGTTGCTGTATTGTTTATGTAGGTAAATACCATGTACCCTAATGTGGATAAGATCAATTACTGCAGTTTCAAGGAGTAATCATGTGTCACATCTGCAAGGGTTGGTTTCAGAAATGCACATTTGGCACCTGTTTCACCCTGTCATTTGGTAAGGTTCATAGTGAAGACATTTTCCTTACCACCCTATCTTGTTGTTTCCCTAACATTAACTCCATAGTCCATTTGTCCTTGGCAAATATTTCTTGTCTCAACATAATGGTGTAGTATGCTCTAAAGCTTCTCGTAGCTGTACTCAGGGCCCCAGCACTGGTCTCGACACAGTACGGCTGTGTCTCGGCAATGCGGCTGAATTTCCTGACAGTCCTTTCTTCTGAGACAGAAGAAACAGTAAAAAAAAAACAGAGCTGCATCTTTGGGAAAATAAAATCGTTTGACACAATTTCCAATGCTCTCCTATTTTTGGAGAGTACTGATTTTGGATCTCACTTATATCTGTAAATGGCACACATAAACAGTAAAACTTTTTGGCGTTCTTTTGTTGGTGATCATCGCTGCCCGGTCAGAGCTTTAATCTACAGTAGGGAAAAGCCTTGGTATGATACATTGCCGAAACCAAGTATTTGCATTTTCTTGGTCAGTTTCCACTTGTGTAGTTTATTTAGATGACTTGATTGAATAAAACACATGTAGGTGTGCAAACCTTTGACTGCTTGTGTATAGATGTTGTATGAGATGTTTGCTTTTATGCTTGATCGCATCAAGTGCTGTCTGTTTTGCATGACGTCTTAACTGCTGAGAGTGTTTTTAGTGGCCTAACGTGATGCCTTTCTTCGTTCCTTTCCAGACGGCCCAAATGACAGCTACCCTCCCTCACCCGGGCCACAAAATAATTCGGAAGTGAGGGCCTTGCTGGCCAGCGGCCCCTTTCATCATCCGTCTAAGTCCAGCTGTACATCAGAGCATCACACCCTATCCCAGCCCAAGCAGCACCAACTGAAAGATCCGGTGAGGGAACGCAGCACAGGACTGTATTCCAGTGCTCCGCACCAGCCCTCCTGGAACAACCGCCCCGGACCCTCACCGTCCCCTGACAGCAGCAAAAACAACTCCCGCCGCAAGGTCAAGAAGTCCGAGTCCGAGAGCGGCATTGCCAAGCTCTTCAAAACCCTGAGGAAAGAGGGCGGATTCGGGAGGAAAAACTCCCAACAGGATCTCACGAGACGAGGCCGCAAGCCCTCCATAGACGGGCCACAGATGCGCAGCGGCTCCTTGGATCGCTCCTCCACCCGGAAGCGCAACACCTCTCCTGACCGCCGCAGGGCCAAGTCGGTGGACCGGCGGACGACACGCTCACATAAAGATCGATCCCCTGAGCCAAGCTATCCAGCCTCTTCCCAGGACCTGCTGTGCCAGATCTCTACTCCAGAAAGGCTGGTCCAGCCCCAGAAAGAGCCCCAAACCCCCCGCAGGAACTACAGTAAAGAGGGCTACTTCACGTCCACCCCTGAGAGACCCCACAAACACTCGGCCCATGCTATCGCTCACACTCCTGACCGCGGCCTGAAGAACAGGAATGTTCTTATCAACTGCTCTCCGTCTGCTCAAGCTGAGAGACAGGGACACTTTGTCAATGGAGCCTCGGAGAGATGCTTCCGCAGGAGATCGGATAGCAGCAGTGATGGAAGTTACCTGGAAGAGAGTGCTGCTCCACAGCTGAGGGACTATTACAACGCTCTGAAAGCCAGCAGCACGAACGGAAGCGGCCTGGGCCTCGGCCTCGTCCAGAGCTCTCCGAGCAAGAGACGGCTTTACAAGGAGAACCACGCAGACCTCAGCATCTGAGCTCCACACGGCTGAGCTTCACCACAGCGGGACAATGCTTCATTTTATAGTTTGTTTTTATATGTTGTGTTGCGAGTGAGATCCATGTTTTGTTAAGACACTTTTTATTTTTGCGTGTCCTCTTTTCTCCAAATTGAGATTTACTGAACCAGAGCACAAGCATTCAGCGTTTTGTTTCTTTGTTTGTACATTTTGATAGACCGTGTGACGAAACCTGAACTCAGACTGTGATGCTACTGTTTAATTGAGTAATATATATTTAAGCTGTATATTTATTTTGAAAAACGGAAATGTAACTCGATGGGATGTCCAGATGAAAAAAATAGCATCATTCAGTCTTGGTCTGTTGTGTAATATCTCACTTTGTTAGTCCCTAACACTGCACTGGACTGAGGCATGAGCCGCCCATTAGCAAAAAAAGAGGGGGAAAATGAAAGCAGAAAAAATATCTCATGGCACAATTTCTTTCTTTTTTTTCTTCATAATCGCCAGAAATTAGTCTAAAGGCACATATGCACAATTGAGAAAACTTGACCCAACATTAGCTTAAGCTATTTTTGGATTGAATCAGGCACTTTTTAAAAGTGCATGTCAGTGTGGGAAACAGTTGAGCTACAGGAACATAGCTAAGACATTCAACTATGAAAAACACTGGATATATAAAATGTAAGAACATAATTCGCTGTTATTTTAGGCCAACGTCTGAAGTACTTTGAATTGTCCACCACATTTACCTCCATAGAGTCAAGTACCAAAGGCGATTGAAATGCTCCAAACGAATGCCATCCCTTAACAAGCTTGTGAAAATAAACGTGACACATCGACGCAGCACGCGTTTTGAGCTGAATGTAGAGTTGCAGCACGGAAGTTTCAGGTCGCCAGATCCCATCCGAAAGACGACGTCAAAAAGGCGCCTGACACAATCTGCCAATCTGAGCCACCGTTGGTTTTCCGTCATGCTCTCGAGAGCCACTGCAGACGCAATACGTGTTTGTTTGGGAACACAGCTGTTTCGTGCATTTCGACAGGACCGAGAACAGGGAATTCCTTCAGTGTCATCTGAAGTGTACTGTATCAAAATGAACGTATCAGCTGCTGTCTTTTGTACAAATTTTATTACCGTATGTACTTCAAACCTGTGTAGGTAAGGACACTGTTGCCTTTTCTCTGTACAAAAAAAGAATTTATGAAAGATGTCCACCTAGAGATCGTGTATACTGTCTGTGGTCTCTGAAAAGATCTATGGATTTGACATGCTTTTTACTGTGTTGATGAAAGCAGTACATGTATATGGTCTAATGTTTTTTTTTTTTTGTTAGTTTGTTTTTTTAATGAAACTATGCATATATATATATATATATATATAAATATATAAATTCTGCATTGTCCATAGCTTTATTTGACTCATGAAATTACACATAACATTAGTCTAAGTTCAAGTAGACGTGGACTTACACAGTAAAGCTTTTTTTTTTCTTGTTTGGATGGATCACAATGTATATGTAGCTATCAAAAATAAGTCTGTGAATGCTATTTTTGTTATCAAATAAAGTTTTCCATACAAATTCACAATTCTGTGTTCATTGTGTTTTTCATGATATTACACTGTACAGTTAAAAAAACTATTGTACCTGTCTGAAGATCAACTTCAGTCTGTTTAGGCTGACTAAAGAGCTCTACTGTTCAAACAATCTTTGACCTTCCTTGGTTATCTATCTATGAATACTTCTAGAATGTGCCAGTGCAAAGCAGGCAATTTTAAAATTTCTCTGTGAAATTATCTGCAGTATAGTTGTAAGTAGATTTGTTTTGTGTTACGTGTTTTAATGTGTGTTTTGGGTAACTTATATTGATGGAGAAATGAGTTGCGTGTAATCTGAAAGTGTTATTAGATCTCGTCAGTTTTGAGTTCTGCACGCGATTCATATGCTCCACTTTCCCCGCGCGCTGTCGGTTAATGAAGGTTTGATGAAAGAACTCGCGCCTCGATTGGACTCCTGTCATGTCAGAAAGTGTTAAGACTTAGTTTTGGGGACGTTGCCATCTTTGATAGTAATATTATTATTTTTAACGGGTCACAGGCGCTTATCCTTTGAATTCAATTCTCATTTAAAATAATGTTGTAAGGTAACCGGTTAATAATCGGTGAACGAGCGTCGGTTGTCGGTTATGAGAAATAACCGAAATGTGCATGCCTAATCTAAAACATACTCTTGCATTAATATATGCTTTAAAAGCACTAATAGACAGCCAATATACTAGTAATATGCATGTTAATAAGCAACTAGTCCATGTTAGGGAATAGTGTTCCATAATCTAAAGTGTTACCAAATGTTGTGTGAGGCTGTGTGTGTCCCTATTTATACAGATGCCAGTGAAAGGCAAACTATACATAATCATAATCTATTTTCACCACTCTGACCTAGAGCAGGATTAACACATCAGAACTGATCCTACCTAATTCATCCATACATATCTGTCAAATCATCCTTCATAAAGCCCATAATCCAAGGTGACAGTGAGGATTGCCCTCGTTGTACACTTGCACTTCATCAGATATTGAGCCTGTATCCATAATTACGGTGCTTCTGAAAGAATGTATGTACTTTGTATCAAGTCAAAACTCTGCAGTAGCTATTGTCTTAATGTGGATTAAACAGAAACACTCTTTACCGAAGGATATATACACCACATTAAAGCACTCGTCAGAAATCAGTAGGATTTATTTAATTTAAAATACTATTTCGACATTTCGTTAACATAACAGCTCAATCAAAACATAAACAGAGCAATTTAATTTGCAAAGTGCTTTTTATTGTTACGTTGCCTTGAATACATGCCTCTACAATCACAACAAAGCCAGTATAAGGAGTCCAACAGTAAGAGAGTTAAGATATTTTTCTTTTTGCTGCATTTTAGGAAGAGAACTCAACAAGAAAGAGCAAAAACAAAACAAAAAGAATCTTATGCACCGTTCCGCTGGACTCGCTGGATGTACTGAAACTGGGACAGGGTCTGTCCTCTCTCAAAACTGTCTTTTGGTTGAACCAATTGGGTTTTGTAAAAATACAAAAAGGAAAACTGACGGACATTTTTTTTCTGCAAGTGGTAGTGGTCGCTCGTTTCCCTGGGCTGAACACTTTGTGGTCTCTGCGTGTGATCGGTCGCCGTCGAAGCCCAGTGCACGTCGTTGCTTACGGTGTGTCACAGACGAGTGATTACGCAGGGGACACGGAAGACACAGACGAAGCCTCGGTCTTGGACGCAGTGGTGGAGGCGCCCTCTTCCTCCTCGAAGGGGTTCTTGCCGCAGCACAGGGTGGTTATCATGCAGTGACGGAACTGCTTGTTCATGCAGATGTAGATGCATGGGTTGTAGACGGCAGCGGTCTTGGCAAAGAAGGCTGGCAGTGTCATGAAGAGAGGCCCGAATTCGCTTCCCTGGTGGGTGAAGATGTACCAAGCCACGCCGGCGTAGGGGCACCAGCAGATTAAGAAGCCGATGACCATGATGACCACCATGCGGGTGACCTCACGCTCGGCCCTCTGGGTGGTCTCGGACTCCTGCTGCTGGGCAGCGGCTTCCTTGACAGTGCAGACCAAGCGTCCGTAGCAGAAGAAGATGATGAAGACGGGAATGAAGAAGTGCACAATGAACATGTAGATGACGAAGGACTCATTGTTAACGCCAGGTACACGAGTGTAGTAGTCGACTCCGCAC
This sequence comes from Enteromius paludinosus, assembly GCA_032361165.1. Classification (NCBI taxonomy): domain Eukaryota; kingdom Metazoa; phylum Chordata; class Actinopteri; order Cypriniformes; family Cyprinidae; genus Enteromius; species Enteromius paludinosus. Next base: position 18,300,003 of record JAUMHQ010000061.1, on the reverse strand, counting down.
GAGCACTGCATGCCCTCGGGGATGTAACGGGACCAGCCCACCAGGGGAGGCACGGCGCAGGAGGCGGCCATGACCCAGGTGAAGGCCACACCCATGATGGCGTGGTTCTCTCCGAAGCGGAAGTTGCTCACAGGTTTACAGACCACCATCCACCTCTCGAAGGCCAGCACCACCAGGGACCAGAGGCCCATTTCACCACCCAGGGTGGCGAAGAAGCCTTCCAGGTTGCAACCGATGCGCCCGAAAACGAAGTAGCCATGTAAGGAGGTGTACATTGTCGTGGTGAATCCACCGAACACCATGAAGAGGTCAGACACAGCAAGGTTCAGCAGAATGTAGTTGAGAGGTGTACGCAGCTTCTTGTGCTCGATGGTGACGTACAGAGTGAGGAAATTGACGGGGAAGCCGGTGAGGATGAGGAAGAACATGTACGCGGCCAGGCAGGCGTATGCCCATGGCGCCACCAGGTAGTACTGGGGATACTCGTACGGGCTCCTAACAACGCCGGTGGCGTTGGACATAGGCACGTAGAATGCCGGTCCCTCTGTACCGTTCATGGCTGCGGTTGGATGTTGTGCTCAGCCCCTTTCTGCAGTAGTGTTTGGATGGCTCGGCAGGACTGTGGAGAAACGAGGCAGGACCGTGCTACGACTTGATGGGCCGAGCATGCACCCCACTTTATAGAGGCTCGCTCAGGATTACCTGGTGTTTCCAGGCTGTCAGCACCAGTCTATTTAGGCCACCGCTAATAAAATAATCCCAGCCATCATTGCACTGCATATCTGGCAACTTATCGAGTTATTAAGGTTGTACCTGAACAGGGCAGGTAAGCGGCGATTGAAAACACATGCACACACAAAACTTCCTTTGGGACACACTTGTACAATCACTGAATCAACCATGAACTGACTTTAACTGAAAACTGAGTGTTTACTGTTACACACCATTTTTCTTTTTGATTCTATATCTATATAGGTAGATACATGACTTGACTTGAATGTTCCATACTGGATTGCAACTTCCTGAATAGGATTCGGACACATTTCAAAGTGCACAAGTGAGACAACACAATTTCAAACCTAGTTAGCACACTTATGTTTTTAAAAAAGACATCTGACAAAAAGTTTTTTTCTGTTGGTCACACTTTATATTAGGTGGTCTTAATTATGTATTTACATAAAAAAAATAAGTACACTGTACTTATTGTGATCATATTACAAAACATTTCTGCTGCTATTGAGGTGGATATGGATGAGGTTAGAGACAGGTTTGGTGGTGTGGGTAGGTTTAAGGCTGGGTTAGTGTGTAAGGAATGGGTCAACAGTGTAATTATAAATGCAATTACAGAAATTAATTACAGTTGTAATTACATATTGGTATTTTTATGAATATAAGTAAAATGTATGTACACAATAAGTGCATTGTAGCAAATAATTTTTTTTTAAACATAAGTACACAGTAGTTAATATGAAGTGGGACAGTTCGGTTTGTAGTCATTCAAAATGAAGACTCTTTCATGCCATCAAATGTTAATGTGATGACCTGTGCTGTTGCTGTGCCTTGCTGTATCTTGTCAGGTATATGCCTGAGGAACAGTAGAGAAAAGTAGGTCACATTTCATGCACACTTCAAGATCCCTAATAAGTGCTCTAGAGCAATAAATTGGTCTTGATGCATTCAGAGTACACATGTTTTCCGGGAGGTGCGCTCATGGGAGTTGCGGTCATCAGTCACTTTTAATGAAACCAGTGCATTCAACACAAAGATATTTGTTATAAACTTATTTCCCCTCATGCATATTCTGGATCGTTTAGTGTCAGGTGGAATGAGGCTACCCTTGTCCCTGTGAAATGCCTGGGTGGACATGCTCAATGCTCAGCATATTTCACACAGGTGGGTTTTATGAAGAGGATTTACAGATTACAGGAGAGTTACCCTACAACGAGGAGCCTTAAGCACATTAGCTGCTTGCTAGTCTCTCTACAACCCACACTGCAGGGAAAAGACTGGCTGTAACTGGTCAGTACAGTCTCAGTTAGCATTCTTTTCAACAGCTACTAAATATTCAGTAGCCAGTGTCTATAAAATATTCACACAATCTGAAGTTGGCTAAAATATATGTTATGCACAGAAACTTTTTGTCAATAATTTTAATGTATAGCTCAGTTCAGATTAACATCAAACTTCCCAAGTTTCACAGTTTTTACAGTGAAACAATTACCATTAAAATTAAAGTGTTAATGTAAATAATTAATTGATGTTTAAATAAGTACAGCATTTTCTTTACTTAAACACTATGGATGTAAAAGGTCATTTTTTATGTGTGTTTGAAGAGCAGAGAAGAGTCTTAGTATTTGCAAGAGTCTAGTTGTAGTCATATAATTTTTTACATTTCAGATATCTAGTGCATGTGGAACTTCATTGTATATATACTAAGATTTTGGCCAAGTATATTAAAAGACAAGAAAACCGAAGCCCCTAGTCTTCAATTAAAGTTATAATCAGTTTTCAAGTTGATGAAATAGTATAATATGATGCATTGATACAGCTATACTAATGACAACTGGTCTAAAACATGATTAAATAATTAAATACCACAACACAAAAAAATAAAAAAAAAATTCTATTCCCTATAGGGTTTTTCAAATCTTACCCTGGAGGTCCAATGCACTGCAGAGTTTAGCTCAAACCTTAAAAGAATATAAAAGTTCCCTTTCAGTCAGTCACTCCGAGTCACGTCGGTGACCGACGAATAGTAATCTTGCTTCGAGATGGCATCTATACAAACACGCCAATAAAATTGGCATATGCTGATTAATATCCAGCTGTGCCTAATCTCAGCGCTAGTATAAGTAGGTCAGTGGATTAAGCATTCACTAACTTTTCACTTCGGAGCCGAGCAGTCCATGCTGCAGTTCCTGAGCATTTCTACTCACCATGACGGAGAGGGCTGGTGTCACAGCGGTTTCAGTGGCGGTGGTTCAAGTCAAGTGGCGGTCGCAATTGCATTGCACTACCAGCTTTTGTGTTCCGAGTATCCATTGCACCTGTGCGCTTCAGCCTTCACAAAAAGAGCAAAGCCTAAAGAGACAGGCTTTTTCAGGATGTCATACCACCAGTGCGTTCTTGGGTGCGACTGTTAACTGGTGCAGATGGACGGTCACGAATGCTGTCTAACGTGCCTGGGCCTCGAGCACGCAAACACGGCGTTCGTGGATGAGTCATGTTCTGCTTGCAGTAGCATGACCATCTCGGAGCTGTGGACCAGGCTTCACTATCTTGAAGGTGGTGGGGTCCCCATTCTGCTTCCGCGACCTGGAGCTCGTGCTGGCAGGGTCCGCGGAGCTTCCTCGCCACACTCCAACACCGCTGGAGTTCTCATCGTGGTAGTTCGGTTCACCGCAAATGGTCCCGGATGTAACCCTTGGGGCTCCCCCCGACAAACAGATGTTGGTTGCAGCATCAGAAGGAGAGTACGGTTGCGGAGATGACGCGTTGACCGGGGCGGCGTCCGTTGGACATTCGACCGTGCCTTTCTGTACCTTCCTGGCTGGACGATTGGTACCTCGGTGAGCGCTATCTTTGGCTGTGTCTGGTCGACATGCGCGGGGCAGACGAGACTCGGTTCAGGAATGCCCCCGTGTCCCAGACCGTCCTCTGCGGCGACGCAGTGGAGACTTTCGCCCAGCAGTTCTCCGCTGCCAGGAAGCAGACTGAGGCTATCCGTCACATTCTGCCACGGCGGCCAGCTGCTGCCTCTACCCGGGCCCCATTGGCACAGCCTCAGCCTGCTCGTCGCCGAGGGCGGTCCCCCGGTGCCACCCCCGCTCCTACGCCGCCACTGCAGCAGCCTTCACATCGGCCGCGTCGAGGAGCCGGCATCTGTGGTCGCTCCTGCCATGGTTCTAAAGACTCAAACTCAGTCCGGGGGTTTTTGGTGCCATAAGAATAGACTTTATTACAATAAAGCCGAGAAGCCCCAGCTAGGAGAATCTCCCGAGTGTTTTTCAGCAATGTCTTTTATAGTGATTTAAGGCGTGTTCTATACATCCACTACAAACTTAAGGGATCACGAGGCAGACCTGTAAAAAGAGCCATGTTACACACTCACTCTCCTCTCATTACCAGAGGTGGGTAGAGTACTGAAAAACTGTACTCAAGTAAAAGTAAAAGTACTTGCAGAAATATTTACTCAAGTAAAGTAATTGTCAGAATAGTTACTTGAGTAAGAGTAAAAAAGTATTGGATTAAAAAACTACTCAAGTAGTTAGTTACTAGTTACTTTGGATCATATACTGAATATCCATAGTCTGTTTTTATT
>JAUMHQ010000061.1:18232946-18252377 GCA_032361165.1 Enteromius paludinosus | reverse complement strand
GAAAAACATTTATTTCATCATGAGTTTTTCTCCCCATTTTCAATTGTTTTACTTCAATGATAGGTTAGAATTTTGTGAATATTTTGAATGAAAGATCAAAAGGATAAACAATGCAGATTTATTTCACAGCCATCTTTGCTCAGATTTACCAAGAGTGCCATTATTAGTTGAGGGCACTGTACATATATTAAAATTTAATTTAGACACTAACATTGCTGTCTATGACATGCAAATCAAACCCTGCTAACATTTCATCAAATTAAGTTCATAAAGGCAGTGCAAAAATATTAACCTTTAACTGTGTATCTATTTTTGGTCCATATGTGATACCTCACTTGCTTGGGTTGGTTTGATAAGTGATAACAATTCTTTATTATGTAAAACAATAATTGACCACAGGTTTAATTAATAATTCAGCATTTTTGTTTTATTTATGAAACTACTTTAGATGTGCATTTACAAAAATACACAATAAAAAAAAAAAAAAAACAGAAAGTTGTGATTGGCAGAATCCAGCATTCATGTGCTTTCTATTATTATAGTTGTGTTATTATATTATTAGAAGTTTTAAAATAATTGAAAAACAGTAATATTTGTTTATTACTGCATAAAAACAGTGTTGATACAAAACTTTGATAGTGGTAAAATAAAATAAAATATTCTGAATTAGGATTAGCTGTAGTTCAATATAGCCCTCATACCCTCATCACTACTCCCTGCATTAGTTGACTAATAATGTCCACTTGAAGGAGTGAATAAAAATATGTGCACTTAATTTACCAGAAAATACTGCATTTTCACAGTGCATTGGAACAACCGTTTCTAGAAGTTCTTACATTCTGGTGACTTCGCAACACACGAACTAGGGACACATTTATTTCTAGGAACTTTGTTTGGGGTAACTAATTTAGCTCAGAGAAGGGTCTAAAACCGTTCTGCCAGTCACATGGTGTATGCTGATTGGACAAATGCAAACAAAACACTGGCTACCTTGTATTTTTAAAAAGCCATGTAAACATTTAATCCACAAACATGGAAAACAGTGATAATGGTATGTACCTGTTGTTCTTTTCTTAGTCTCGATGATATGTGACACTACAAGTTGTAATAAGAGATAAAGGGGTGGTTGACAAAAAAATTTGACTGTGTCCTATGGTGTGACATATTAATAATATAGAAAGACATAGGTTTATCTTCAATATTAGAATTGTTTTTTTGGGGGTTTTTTTTTTTGCTGTCACACCTGTCTTCACCAGTTGCTGATGTTAGTAAATGGCATGAATAAGGATGTCACTATCCAAAAAATCTGTCCAAAAGCAGTCCGTAATAAAATGTCTTAGGGTTATGAATGTAACCCCAGTTCCTTAATGGAACGAGACACTGCGTCAAAATGCTATGGGTAAACCTCTAGTTTGACCCCACTCTGAAACTGCTGTGTAAACCCTCCAACGGAGTGGCGGGTGACGTCATCGACCAGGAAGGATAAGAGCACATGTGAAGCAGTGCACGCCAGCCCTCAGACATGAAGCAAGCGCCCAAGGGGACACAGGGGGTGTGGCAAGAGACGCAGTGTCTTGTTCCTTCAAGTACGAGATACCCCCAGACCCCCAAGTCCCCGCCCAGTGTGGATGCAGCACACTCAAGGCACGAGGGCCACCGAGACCCCCATAGAATTTCGCAAAGGACAAAGGGGAAGACCAACACAACGCCTTGCAGATGTCCAGAACCGAGACACCTGCTACGAAGGCCTTCGAGGCCGCCACACCTCTTGAGCTCTACCCTATAATAATAAAAATTCACTTAGTGCCTTTTTAATTCCCCAAAATAACAACGTCTAGTCATTATACAGTCTGCAATGACACGAAGAAACAGTACAAACTGAGAAAGAATGAATGTGAAAATGTGAATTGAGACCAGAGAACTCGTAAGACATGGAGATGGCCACCACAATCCATCTGCTCTGGGTCTGCCTGGAGTAGGGCTGGTCCGAATACCATTTTTTGAGCTTCGAGTATTCGGTAGTGATCAACATCGAATATTCGAAGCTTCGGTGGGAGGGGGCTGAATATATTCTTATCTCTAATGAAGGCAGAAATCTCTCTGTGCGTGTCTGTTTGTTGCAATTTTATGTTGAGAACCGTTATTCTCCAACCCTAACTGTTACCGGGCACGGTTTATATTATTTAAGAACGAACACTGCTCTATAATAAAAAAACAGTAATAACTCTATTAGAGCAAAACTTTAAATAAGACAGCCCAACATTTATCAAACAAACAAATAACTGTAATAAATAAAGAACACGGCAGCAGCATAATTTCAATAAAATCACACATTTTAATTAACAAACAATTAAGATAAAATTAAATGAATAGAGCCCTGCTGTTATGATCCACTGGAGGTGCCAGTCCAGACTAGATGGCACTCCAGTCCCCTGTTGCACTGTGTTTGTGTTTTTCCATTCCATGTATAAACTGCCACCTGTGCACTCTTGTCTCCAAGACTCTTGTCGCCCACCTCATGTGTCCCCATGGTAACTGATATATTCTCCACCCCCCTGTCTCATTAGTGCTGTGTATAAATACTCCGGACTTTCTCTCATTCCCTGCTGATCATTGTATGTGGCTTGTCCCGTCATTGTAAGCGTTTTTCCCTGTCTATTTTAGTTTGTGTTTTGTTTATGTTCTGATTCTCCGTAGCCGACCTTTTGCTTGTTTCCTGACCTCGATTCTGTCTTACCTGCATTGGTCTGTTCACTTGTATGTTGAACCTCTCCTGTTTACTCTGTCCTGAGATCTTCCCATTAAAATACCATGCAAATGGATTTGCATGTTCCTGTCGTCATTCTTAACACCTGCATGTAGTTTTAACGTCATAGCTCAGACGCGGGCCGGCCCTCAGGCCGGTTTTAGGCTTCTCCTTATTTTTATATTTTATACATCCATCAATTAGTGATTCAAATATTGCCATGTGGCAAATATTGCCAATATTGGCGTGCAATAATCACAGCCAGGTGCACCTTATCACAGCGCGAGCATAAAAGGACCAGGGCTGGATTGCACTCACAGGTTTTTCGCTGAGGAGTCAGTGTCAGCGCGACCAAGGGTCATGGCAGAAAGATGTAAGTGAAGGGAAACACAGCCTCTGGGCTGACTGTGGAACAAAGATGTTAAAGCCACAACCTCTGGTGAAGGAAGTCCAGAGGAGCACAGTCGAGAATGACTCCGCTCTGAGTCCGACTGTGGGGCAGGGAGGTTCATCTTGGCATCGGGGAACCTTTGAGATGCACAGCAGCAAGCCGACACCACGGTCCTCCCGCTACCTGCTTGTATGATTTAAGACATGGGAAGACACAGCCTCTTCGCGGAGGCTGTGACCTAGGGGGCACGGCTCTCCCTGGTATAGGTATAGCAGACAAAGAGCTGCTGAGAGCGTCTAAAGCTCCGAGTGCGGTCAACGTAGAGGTGCAGTGCGTGTACTGGACACAACAACTCTAAGTCCGGGTCTGCCTCCTCCTGGGGCAGAGCTTGCAGGTTTACTTCGAAAAGGTGTGGTAGGAACCTTGGGCATGTAGCCAAGCCGAAGTCTCAGTGTTACGTAAGAGTCAGCCAAGCCAAACTCTAGGCACTCTTAGTCGACAGAGAAGGCTTGGAGGTCCCCGACCCTCTTGATGGAGGCCAAAGCCATCAGGAGTGCTGTCTTCAGCAACATGTATTTTATCTCGACTGATGTTAAGGACTCAAAAGGAGCTTGCCGCAGGCCGGTTAGGGTGACGGCAAGGTCCCAAGAGGGTACCGAGGGCGGACTCGGGGGATTAACCCGATGCGCACCTATGAGGAACCTAGCGTTGAGGTAGTGTGCCGGGTCTGCCGCGTCCCGTCTAGGAATCAGACGTGCAAGTTCCAAAGATCAGGGCGCGGGTGCCAGATCGTGCCCATCCTCTGAGAGAGAAGGTCTCTCCTCAAGGAGATTTTCCAAGGAGGGACTGCATTAGGTCGGAAAACCAGGTCCGGGAGGGCCAGTATGGTGCTACCAGCAGAACCTGCTCCTCGTCCTCCCTGATCTTGCACAGGGTCTGTGCAAGGAGGCTCACTGGGGAAAAGGTGTACTTTGGCCCCGGAGGCCAGCTGTGTGCCAGTGCATCCCTGCCGAGGGGCGCCTCGTCGAGGGAATAGTACAGGCGACACTAAGTCAACTCGGGGGAGGCAAAGAGGTCTATATTGGCCTCGCCAATGTGACCCCAGATTAGCTTGACTGTCTGGGGTTGGAGTTGCCATTCTCCAGGGTGGGTGGACTGCTGTGAAAGCTGGTCGGCTGCACGGTTGAGTATCCCTGGAACAGCACGCAGCGATTTCAGCCGTGTGTGACTACACAGGAGCTGATGGCGGGCGAGTTGCGTCATGCGGCGGGAGAGTAGACCACCCTGGTGGTTGATGTATGCAATGGCCGCAGTGTTGCCCGTCCGGAGGAGCATGTGCTTGTGGAGCAACATCGGTCGAAAGCGACGAAGGGCCAAAAGAACTCCCGTGGTGGAGGCATCCGTGTGCACCACGACATGCCTGGACACTTGTCCTAGAGGTGCTCCAGCCCGTAGGAAGGCAAGGTCTGACCACGGCTGAACATGCTGCGACACTCCGGGGAAACGCCTATCCGGAGAGTACCGCGGTGCCAGGGACAGGCCAAACGAGAGAACCTCTGATACGCTCGACCCTCGAACACAAACTGCAGCAGGGGTCTGTGGGGAGGCAGAATCGAGACGTGAAAGTAAGGGTCCTTCAGGTCAATGGCTGCAAACCAATCCTGGTGCCGAATGCATGTCAGTATGCGCTTTGGCGTGAGCATTTTGAATGGCAGCCTGAGAAAGCACCGATTCAGGGCTCTGAGGTCCAGGATGGGTTTCAACCCACCACTCTTTTTGGGCACAATGAAGTAAGGGCTGTAAAACGGCATTCTTGTCGGAACAAACACGGGTGTAGAGAATGCCTCTGTACCTGGGTGGGCACCTGGCGAACTGAATCGCATAGCCGAGGAGTTCCGTCCGTATCAACCACCGCAACTGTTTGGGAAGCCGTAACCATGCGTCCAACCGGGTCGCCAGTGGTATCAAGGGAACTGTGAAAGCCGTGCCGCAGTGGGGCAGCCTGGTGGGGAACCAGGGAGGGGACTGGCACCAGAAAGATGAATGTCCTGGGGGCGAGTCCGGCTGCACTGAACAGCCCTTACCTTTGCTGGTTCCCACACTGGCGATCCAGGGCTCCGAGTCCGCATCTGGGGAGAAACCAGAGAGGTAAGATGGGGACCTCGGGGCACTGGGCCCAGAGGTGAAGAAAATTGCTCTTTTATTGAAAATTTGGGTACCGCCGACCCATGTGTCGACGGCAGCTGAGTGCACAGATGTTTCTGCCGCTCCCGGCCCTCCACAGGGGGTGGGGGAACTGATGTCATCATCCCCCAAAGAGCAATTTCCATCACCTCTGGGCTGCCCGTCTCAGGGGCGCTTTTTCTTAGCACGGGTGTTCCTGGCTGGACCCTGAGGAGCGGGCGGCGTCCCATGCCCATGGCCAGCTCGACGTCTTGCAGCCAGCTTGGCGTTGTGCGCTTCAGCTGGAGATGGAGCAGGTGTTGCTGGTTTTGGTGCCGCGGGGGAACGCCCTCGGCAACGGGCAGGCTGAGGCAGGGCGCTGGTGAGCTTGGCGTATTCCCGGCGTGGTAGCACGTGGCTAATGGCCTCAGCCTGCTGCTGGACTGCAGAGAACTTCTGGGCAAAGTCCTCGACAGTGTCACCAAAGAGGCCAACCTGTGAGATGGCCGCGTCAAGAAAATTTGTTTTGTCAACGTTGGCCATCTCAGCGAGATTGAGCCAGAGGTATCGCTCCTGAGCCACAACTGTGGACATCACCTGACCAATGGCAGTTCCTGGATAACACCATGGTCAGATCCACCCTCGTGCAGTTGTTTCAGTGCTTTGGCTAGATACACCTGAAGTGTACACAGAAACAGAACTCAGAAACCAATCATTCAGCCGAGATGGATCGGCTGAGGGTACAAGTGACACCTCCAACCCAACGGAGAAAGGCTATGAGGACGTGTTTGAATATCGCTCTTTTGTGCAGGCCGGTTGCAAAAGATTGGCTTGCTCACAGCCTTTAAAAAGGCTACCAATCTCGCGGGTCCAATTCAACAGCCCAGTGATGAGTTGAACTGCGAGAGAGCGCGAACTCCGCAGGAACTCTTTTTTCTAATTCTCCTCTTCTCAGCAGACTCCAACACAGCATTCAAAGGCAGCAGACGAGTGCTCTGAAGTGAAAAAGCTGTGAATACATTCCAGCCGTGCCCTCTTATGCTTGCGCTGTGATAAGGTGCACCTGGCTGTGATTATTGCACGCTGATATTCATTGGCCTTTTTTCAAAGACTCGAAGACGATTGGTCTCTCATGCAAGATCCCATATGTAACGTCGAAGTGATTGGACTGAAAGGGTAAAGACATATTACTCTTACCTTTATCAGAGAAAATTAAGGTGAAGGCTTTAAAATCCAAGTGCTGGCTGGTGCATTTATCTCCTACAGAACGCACTATATAGCGTCATCTCTGCATAAACCATCATGTCGTACATTTATTCTTTTACTGTTTAACGCTTAAACATTGTTTATTGATGCCTATTGATTTTTGTAAGGCAAGTGGTGATGATTTGAGAATGCTAAATTGATCAGTCATATTTTATGAACAGCTCTCCTTGCAGGGCTCTATAAATGAACTTCCTTATAGAATAAAAACATTTTAATAATCTAAATAAAATGTAACGTTAGGCTGGCTTCGTACTACTTACAGAATGATTTTTCAAACTTGTTGTGCTGCAGTGGTAGGTCAGTTTCAAATTGCATATTGTTTTGTCTTCAGTTAATTTAAAGTGCTCCCACATCACTGAGGTGCATTTTTGTCTTCTCTCTGAGATAAAGTAAATCACGATGTTGGCGTTGCCACAAGGGCTAGTCATTTAAGCGCGAATGAGAACCGTTCTGCAGGGACCGATGTCATGTGTTAATTTTTTCTTTTTTTCGGATATTCAAATCTCAAAATGAAAAATTGAATGCCATCCCTCCAAACGAATATTCGAATATTCTGGTCCAGCCCTAGCCTGGAGGCAGGTAATCCCCTACGAGGAGGACCAAAGCATACCAGCATTGATTTGACTTCCTCCAATGAGCTCTGGATTGTAAGATGGTCTGTACAACCTCGGCGGACAGACCAGTAGCTAAGAACTGCGCCCTCTCAGGGGCCACACCCACAGGTTAAGTTTCTCTGGACAGGGGTGCAGGATTGCGCCTGAGAGAGGAGACCAGAATCTCCCCAGGGGAGCCGTTGAAGAGGGAAATCAAGTCCAAAAAACCATACTTGTTCTGGCCAGAATGGAGCTACTAGCAGTATACTGACTGCATCCTGGCGGACTCTTTCCAAAATTCCTGAAATTTTTCTTATTGCACTACTTGAAACACGGCCAGCATCTCAAGGCAATTGCAGTGCCATGTGACATGAAGACCAGTCCCCAGACCACGGGCTGAGTGGCCACTCGTGGCTGCTCTCAAACCGGTGAGTGCATCCATTGCCGACTTTAGCTGGAGACCTTGATCACTTAACGTGGATTCCCTTTCAGGGAAACCTCCTTGGTCTTGACCCACTACTGCAGGGGTCTTGTGTATAGCAGGCTGAACAATATCACGACTGCCCTCAGACCCCACAGTGTCTGAGACTGTATGACAGTGAGTGTCCGGTGCCATAGCATCTAGGCCCAGAGGAGCCAGATGAACTAGAGAGAACCAAAGGGGACATTGAGCACTCTCCTGAGTCACAAACAAATCCACCTCCACCTTGTGGAAGACTGTCCAAATCCGCTGAACGGCATCTGGATGAAGCCTCCATTCCCCGGGCCTCTGCCCCTGTTTCGACAGGAAGTATGCCCCTGCATTCAGGTGTCCCGGCACATAGACCGCTCTCAGCGAGAGGAGTCTGCTCTTGGACCATACCAGGATCTGGTGCGCCAGCTTGTACAAGGGGCACAAACGCAGGCCTCCCTGGTGGTTTCTGACATCTGGGAGAAAGTGTCTTAGTGCCAGAACCACGGCCAACATCTCCAGGTGGCTTATGTGCCAAGAGAGATGCTGGGGGACCACGCATGATCGTCCCTCACCCTTGTAAGGGATGCATCGGTCGCAATGGTGACACTGAGCTCTCAGCTCTGGGCCTAGTTCTAGGAACCCCGGCCTCCTCCACATAATCAAAGCTCGCACACACCGTCTGCACTCACGTCCCCTTTACAGGCTGGCCCACCAGCTCCTCCTGTGAACTCCTCTCACACAGAGCAGTCTACATCTCTGAGCATCAATCAGAGAACAGACATCCTGTTGAGACAGGGGCTGAGGCCTGGGGAGTCAACCCAGTCCAGAGTTTTGGAAGTTGTGGGCGTGACCCCTGAGGGAGCACAGCTCATAGCATCCAGTCTATCAAATGGGTTGTTGAATCCATACTCCATTCCAGAGCTCTTTGAAGTGGAAGGACCATCAAAGATATCTCAGATGAGCTCATCACACTAAAAACAATTATCCTGCTCTCTATATCCTTGGTGAATAGTATAGGGGACCTCCAGGCACTCACTGTATTGTGCCTAGAGTTTGCTCCGAGCATGGCTAGGGCATTCCTTTAACCATTTTCCCTATGTCCCTAATGTACTGGACACTTACATTCACAGTGCGGCCCAGTGGAGTAAGCCAGAACAGTTGTTTATTTGCTTTGGTCCACCTAAGAAAGGGTTTTATCAACCAAGCAAACTATGAGTCAGTGGATGGTTGAGATATATTTTGTACAAGTTTACCCTATAATAATAAAAATTCACTTAGTGTCTTCTTTTATTAAATTAATCCCAAAATAATAACGTCTAGTTTTTATCCAGTCTGCAATGACACAAAGAGACAGTACAAACTGAGACAGAATGAATGTGAAAATGTGAATTGAGATACATCCCAGTACTCCTCACACTACATTTAAAGTCATGATCATCCAAGACTTTTATGTGATGTCAAATGTCATTTTCATGTAATGTGTTTTAGGTATAGACCAAGGACAGATGGCATATGAAGGTCAACACTGGCATGCCACCGAAGAGTGCTTCAGCTGTGCTCGTTGCAATCAGTCTTTGTTGGGTCGCCCCTTCCTGCCGAAACAAGGTTTGATCTATTGTTCCCGTCTCTGTAGCCAAGGGGATGAACCTGAGTTGTCAGACTCCTCAGACTCTGCTTTCCAGAGTGCCCGTTCCCATCAGTCACGCCACAGTGCTCAGATTGGTAAAGATGGGACAAAAAGTAAATGTGAAAATGTACGACAAACATCATCTGGCCCTACACCATTGGTCAGTGATGCAGAGCCTCTAGCTATTAAAATGGATTTGCTGAGCATCTCCAGCCCAGCTCCCAGCCGTACCTCCCACCGCACACCAACGAGAACACCAAGTAGAACACCAAGTCGGTCTCCAAGTCTGAGCCGTGAGCAGTCAGTTTGGGTAAACAGGGATGAGCCTTTTTCCTATGAGTCTCAACAAAGAGATTCCTCCACATCTTCAAATCCCCATCAGCTACGAGGCCAATGTAGCATGCGTAGCGCTTACCCTCCTTCTCCAAATCAGCCACCCAAGATAGTGAGCAGTCCAGAATCTTGGTCCAAAGAACAACCGGGGGGTAATTCCAAAAAGCCTCCAGTCATGGCTGCTCTGAGGGGCCACTCTTTCAATGAGAACTGGATGCACCATGGCCAGGAACCTGAATTTCATGCTCCTAAGCTCAAAACCCAAATGAGCTTCAATGAAGTACCAAGCCGTAATTCTGGATTTTTGGACAAACGCAGTATAAGCATGCAAGGCTTCCCCCGAGAGATGCGTCCTCCATTGCTAAGGAGCAGGCACCAATTTGGGCCAAGCTTTGGTGAACTTACTCCACTAGAACAAACACCAAGAGGTTCTGCTGACTCACTGGCACTTTCCTACACTACAGGTATGCAAAAATTCAGTTAAACTGGTACCTGGTTATATTACTACCTGACAGAAGGTTTTTTAATTGGTTTACTTTCACACATTCCCTGTAGCATAACTATTTCTGATCTCTGTCCATTGTTTGTTTTCAACAGGAAACTCTTTAGATGGGACCAATCGGCGTCAGGAGCACTTCTCTCGTTTTTCTATGCCTGACCTGAGTAAAGACTCTGGAGTAAATGTGTCTGATAAAGGCACCATGGGTACACTAAACTCATCAATTCAGTTCCGCAGCACTGAATCTCTGAGCTCTGTCCCAAGACCTCTCACTGAAATTGGCATGCCAGTCAGAGTAAGGTACCCTCCTCCACTATACTGGGATTCAGCAAGAGGTTTAAGTTTTGAGGATCCGGTCAAAGGTCGCATTGGCCTTGCAGGAAGCATGTCCTGTATGCAGGAAGGTACTGCCCAAGCGATGACACCACGGCAAAGACGCTCTCAGCCACAAGACTCACCCAGACTGCAGCGCCAACGTCAGCGTCACCACCGCAAAGGGCACAAAGGGCAGAAATATCATTACCGTTCCCGCCGCTCTCGGTCAGACAATGCCCTGCATTTAGCCACAGAAAATCAGAGTTTCCCTGGGGATCCCATTCATAGATTTCATAATGATTTTGAGCAACCATCCTCGTCAAGAAGGTCACACAATCTCTTTGGAGCAAATTATGGGTATCGACAGCAATTCTTTAGGCCTTGTCCTCGAACCACCTCTGACCTCACCTTGCAGGATCCTGGAGGTCCTCAGATTGGACAGTATATGGGTAGGTATGGAGAAACAGTTGAGGATGAAGATCAGTTTTGCTCAACTTGTTCCTCTTCGTCAGAGGCATCAGAGGATGATAGTTACCTCCTGGGTGAAGTTATTCCACGGCCAGTGCAGTTGCGATACTTTGATAACGAAGAGTTGCGACATCGGTATAGTCCTACAGTTATGGGAGGTCACACCCAACTACATACACGCAAACGGCGGAAGAGCAAGAACTGCATCATATCATAAGCAAATGGTAATGTGAGTATATGAGTGTGTGTATTTGAGAGTGGGTATACAGTATACAACAGAAGTTAGTACAGTGCACACAAGCAGACATGCAGATAGACACATCTTTTGTTCACAGGTTATTTTATAATCATATTCGTGCAATTAGGATTATTGGAAAAATCCGTTTTGTTTTAATTTTTCAACTAGTGTGTTTGCCATTACATACGCATGTAAAGTACAAAATGCTAAAGGTGCACTGGGGTAAATGGCACATTTGACTTAAAAGTGAAAGGTAAAGGTAAAAAGTGCTGCTGCCCCTGCTGTTGGGGGCAATGGTATAACAATTAACATGATGAAATGGTTAGATTCATGTGATAAAAACAATATATTAATCTGGTTGTCCTTGGAGATAATCAACATGTATAATGAAACCACCATATTTTTCATATCTGGTATAAATGATACACATACTATACAATTTCATTATCTTATTTTGGCTTTGACTTAGTTTTGAGTTTTTTGACAGTCCGGTAAGAGAAATATTTTTCTTATGATGTGCCTTTAGCCTGGTTGTACCCATTCAATTTTGTATTTTTAAGTTGTTTTTGAAGTTAGTTTTGTTGGATTTTCAACACATATTTTTTAAAGTATTAATTTTTGCTAATAGGGGAAATGCACTACATACAGAAATAGCTGACAGGTGACCATTTTTTATGCACAGGGGTGTACTCACTTCTGTTGTATACTGCATGTATTTGTTCTCAATTATCCTTAAATTATGGGTTGAAATCCAGTTGAAGCATGTTTCAGTCATTACATATGCTATAGATCACGCTCTGATCAGAAGTCATTCGTTTACTGTGACTGGAGATTGCACAAATATCAAAGTATTAACCTCTGTTTATTTGAACAGCACATTGAACTTTATCTGTTGATAAAATTATTTTTTTGTTTTTTTGTAGAAATTTGTGCAATAACAATATGCGATATAACTTCATTTCAGAAGAAGTGAAGACTCAGTGGGCACTTAATATTCAGAATTAGCATATGATTTTTTTATTTATGCTGAAATGTCTTAAATCGTTGTTGATTTACATTACTCTTGAACAGAATTTTGGATTACTGAACAGAATATAATGTTAACCCAAAAAATCGATTTACAACTGATTTTTTGGTTGCAATTCTGATTCTAGTCAAGGTTAGGGTTAGGGTTTCTTTCTCTCCTAAGCCCCTTAATTTTTAGTATAATTTTGTGGCAATACGGTTTACTATAATCCACACGCTGCTTACTGTTATTTGTTCTAAATAGTTTCCTAGTATGCTCTCTTCATGGTTTTCAAGTTGTTTTATTATTGTCGTTTTAAAATGTAACTTTTTAAAAATGTTTGTCATTTTGCTGGACAATGTTGGTCATGGTTTTAAATGCAATATTTTGTCTTTTCCAAAGTAATTTAAATTCCATTTACAAATAATATCTTAAAATTAAATGTTTTCCTAATGATAAAAAGCTATATATAAAAACAATGTAGTATTGTAAAAGTTCTGTAAATATTGTCTTAAATATTTCTATATTTTGTATCCTCAGATGCATTATTTGTATCATATTGTAGAGTGTAGAATTTTACGGTGACTGCATGTGTATCATGTCTTGTATGTGAATTAAATAATTATAATGAAACAAACAATGCCTTTAATGAAGTTTCAGATTATAAAGTGAATTTTATGTTTTATTTATTGGACAAATAGTCAGACATAGGGTAAAACCTAAACTGTTCCTAGAGGTTTTGCCAGAGGTATTTCTTTTAACATTGCTCCAGTCTTGGAAAACCCTCTCCTGTACACATAGTCTTCTATGTCATCTTAATTGTAATCTTACAATTCTGCTGGTTAGTGGTAGAAAGTTTTATTTATTTGTAAAACAAATAGAAAGATATGTTGTACATACTATGGTAAAACTTTATTTTATCACAAGTGCGACTAATAATTTACACAATGTCACATGATGTGTGTTTAACTTTATATAAAACCAATTCAGAATTGTTTACTCTGATGAGCACCAAGATTTTAGGCTTGTTTCTCAACAAGTAACAAACGTTGTAGTTACTGTAGTTACATGGAACATCCTCTAACAAAAAAAACAAGAAAATGTAATAAAAGTAATTGTATTGACTATGTATTTTAAATTTGTTTAAAGAAACACTGATATAGCTAAAGTGGGGCAAATTTTAAAGTTAGCATGCTTGAGAAGCAAATAAGCAGTTAGATTTAACCAAGTGTTTCACTTGAGGGAGTGCAGTTGGGAGCTGGATGGAGTGTCTACTGTAGCTCTCCGGAGTCATACTCGTGGATGAACTGCTCCATGGCCTTGATGCAACGCATACCAATGTCCCTCAGGTTTTCACGCAGAGACAGCTGAATTGGCTTCTCCAAGGATGGATCCTTGGCCACCAACATCTTTACGACCATGCCAAATGTATCACAGTCCTGCTGATACACCTGTATGGATTATTGACAATACATACACAAAACATCACAAAAAATGAATTGACAATAATATTAGAAATGCTACAATATATAAACATAGATAAACAAAAACACACTGATGCATGTAAGCACAACAGAAGACAAAATTAGACAAACTGTAAGAGAAATAAAACAGTATATTATTATTATTTTTTTTCCATTATGATTAAATACACATTAAGGGAAGAATGGATCTTACAAAATTGTATAAATTATACTTGTATTATGTTTTCTGAAAGATAGAGATTGGTATATTTTGAATTCATAATGCATATAAATTTTATGAGCACATCCGTTCTCTAGAATCAACCCATGATCACATGATTACATATCATCGTATTATGCAATCAGCTACCAACTCAGCTACACAAAACCTGAATTATGACGCAGATAAAAGAGTACAAAACATTAATATAAAGATGTCCTATTGCCGATAGGGGCACAATTGTAGTATACGTTCTAATGGGTCGTATTTTGGGGATTTGGACTCACGAGGACAGGTTGGAGCATGAGTGTGAATTAACAGTTTTTGTAGTTTTAATAATCACGTTAAGGAGACCTTTACATTTGATTATTTGTTTTTTCTTACTTGAATGTTTTTGTTTAGACATAAAATGTAAAGGGTAATGCATTAATACATTCTTTCTTATATTTGTTCCTGGCCGGGGGAAATATATATATATATGTATATTGATATATTATGCGCATCTGGTCAGTAAAACTGGTTCTTTGATTAGCGGTAATTCTCCATCACCTGTTTTTAAATGGAGCACCAGATAAAACACAGAGTCCTAGATCACTGACAAGCTACGCAATAAGCGCATTCAGTTTTGTGGATGATTCATTGGAGCAGCTTGTCATTAATCTATGGCTCTGTGTTATTAACTGGTGCTCCATTTGAAAACAGGTAATAGAGATTTACCGCTGAAGATCAAGCTTTACTGACGAGATGCGCATGAATATATCAATTAATATATATTGCCCAGCCCTAATTTGTTCCACTGCTTTTTTTGTATGTGTACTTAATTATTTAAAGATAAAATAAAAATATAGTAATAATTATTATTAAGAAAATAATTGTAGGAAAAGATGCAATCGTGTTAGGTGATTTTACTTTGGAACCTGCCAGTCAATATTAAATTTCTAAATTGCAGTGCAATTACAAAATAATGCTGCATCTTGTAAAGGGATCTGGAATAATTTTCATGTAGAATACAGTATTAATATGTGCTTTCTAAGTACTAAAAATAAGTCAATAGTAATAGTAACACATTAAGCAACTAGTTAATAGTGAATAGTGTTCCCTAATCTATATTGCCGTCATTGTTATTTGTGTGTGCAGAAGTAGTCTCTGTGATCAAAAGACTTAAAATCATTGCTGCTGTCTTTCTTGTAGTTACTATAGGTAACTATGTGTGCTTGAGCTGCTAGCTATTACCAGATCACTTCAAAATAGCACCTACTGCCTCATCTGTGGTAACCATAGAGATGGTGTGTCTCTGCATGTGCACTGGGGGTTAAATTATCATTCTGCATGTATCTGAGTCATCGCATCATGAGCTCTGCTGTGCAGTTTTTTGAAAATAGACAAAATGACTATTATTGCAATAAAAACACACTGTATAATAGAACTAGGTTTAACTTAGACACCTTCTGTAACTCACCAAAGACTAACTTACATACAGACTATATTCAAAATACTCTTCAGTACCGTATGTTTGCTTCGTTAAATATATGAGACTTATGTATGCTTGTTAAATGCAGATGACTTTCAACAATAGCAAGAATGTACAACCTGGGGCACATACAGCGGGAGGCTCATGGTCTGAATCACTGCTCTGTTTTCCCTCTCCAGTAGGCAGAGCAGTGTATTTGATTGCAGTAGAGGAAAATGGATTTCATGCTACAAGCATTTGCAATCAAATCGATTTGCTGCTACAGATCCACTTCAGGGTTTCCATTTCTCATTCACAGCCCTGCCCTTACTCACCAGGTACTGTAGCTAGAGAACCTGCACTCTAATTTCCCTTTTCATTTTAATTTTATGAAACGTTTTCATTCAACTTAATTAAGCAATCTTTAAAAAGATATCTTTGATATAGAATAAGATTGGTGCCCTACAGAAATTCATTTGTTTTTAAGTTACATTTCAACTTTGCTTAATGCATATCACCACCTAATTGATGATTATTTGCAAATTAATTTTGATGATTGGCAGAAGTGTGTCACACATAAAAAAAATGTAACACATTTCTGCCAATACCTCCCCTTAAAGCAATGATTGGTGGAGGGTGGGCGCGGTCAACTCAGAATGCATTTTCAAAAATGCATTACATTTTTCTACAAATATCCCACGGCATCATGATGAAAATGCAATTGTAAGTGTCCTAACTGTTAGTCTAAATGCATTTAGGACAAATCACATTTAAAGAGTCATTTTACTACTATTTCTGCTTGGACATGTTACACATATCAAATCAGTTTGGGTTATATATTTTAATTATATAATGACTTATAAAGCGTTAAAATTGTAAATAAAATAATGATTTAATTTTAATTCCCCTTCTCTACCAAACTTTGCAAATGTAGGGTAATTGAGAATGTAAATTTAAATAAGAAATACATTTCCATTTTGAATATTGCATTTGAAATTTAATTTTGCTTCAAAAAAAAAAAAAAAAATCCATATTACTGAGATTCCTGCCACACCATGACTTATGTGCGGTGCAAGCTTCTTTTCAAAACATTGTAGCATCTATCTACTAGTAGCAACTTAAATAAGTCTAGTAGTAGGAATTTTTCAAACTAACTCCAGCAAAAAAATATTAAATGTAATAGTGCAGTAAAAGTCAATATTTTTCCATTGTGGAATTTCAGAAATTCTTTTCTCTGACAGCAGGTCTGAGATTTCCATTTTCGAGCCTTGCAGCAGACCACAGCTTCGGTCACATTGCCAACAGCCTTCAGACAAGCCAGATATACTGTTCAGATGGTGTAACAGTAGCTCAAAATAAGATCTTATCTCATATTGCTGGCTTACAGAACAACACCGCTGGCAGATGGTTACAGTCTGCCTCAGCTCCTGATGGCATGGAGGTTGTATACAGCATTATCATAGCATCAATCACTTCTGATTCTAAACCTCACTGATTACACTTTGGTAGCGTCACCTGAAAAGGAAAGTATGAATCACAGGCATAAAGACAGGTCACTGTGGTGGCACGGCAATCAAACACTTAGCCTTCAAGGCATTATTGCTGGTTGAGTCTTTATGTTTTTCTCTTTGCCAAGCTGTCACTTGTCAGTTTTATATCTTCACTTGCAACACCTCTATGGATTCTTTCAAGAGGATTTTTTCCACCAGTGGCTTGTTGACCTTCCTTCTTCAATGATTTGTTTGGGGAGATGCATTGTAGCCATGTGGATGACATGGCAGGTCCATCAAAAATGGTACAGCATTATTATGGTAGTGATGCTGGCTTCCTCCAACAAACTGATGTTGGTGAATCTGTCCTCCTAGATCATCCTCAGAATATTTTGACTTTTAGTGAAGTTTTTGCAAATAAACTAATTTCGAGTGGAGCGTGATCTATTAATCACAGCTGGCACCGCATCACCTAATCAATCTCCTCATTACACCTGCCCAACCATATCCCCTGCTACCCACTATAAATAGCCCAATCTCTTTCCTTCCGCACCTCACCTCACCAGCAGAGACCACAACAACACAGCTCGCAACAACTTTTCCCAGCGCTCCCAGATGATGCCATACGCAAGACGCGTATCCATGACGCCAGCATTTCCTTTCACTTCCCCATGGTCACGTAACGTATTTTACGCACCAATTAATTTAATTTCAGGTTCTAAAAATAAATAAATAATAATAATAATTTCAGGTTCATTGATTTATTTAGCAACGGTTCCTGTTGTCAGAAACGGAACATATATTATTTACTGACTGGAACCATTTAACTATTTCGGTGTCCCGCCTCTGCAAAGGCAGCCCAACCACTTACCTCCGCAGAGGTATTTATCTCTTCTATCCCACCACCTCCATTAAGATTTTGCCCGCCTCCGCAGAGGCAGCCCATCCCCTTACCTCTCTCTACCATACTGCCTCCGCAGAGGCTTTTCTCCTTCCAACCTTCGCAAAGGTTCTCTATCTCAAGCATCCCCTTTTCATGCCTCTGCAGAGGTTTCTTATCTTAAGTTTCCCCCTTCTTGCCTCCGCTGAGGTTCACTATCTCAATTTTTCCCTTTCATGCCTCCGCTGAGGTTCCTATCCAACGCTTTCCCCTTCGCACCTCCGCTGAGGTACTTTATCTAAACTTCGTCCCTCCCCATGCCTCCGCCGAGGTCCCCCATCCCATAGCTACCCCACCTCTCCTCCACCAACAATTCTCCTGCTTGTAAAAAACCCTTTGTCTAACGCCTCCCTGGAGACAGCCACCCTTCATCCGCTGATGTTCTGATTCTCGCCCATCATACCCCATATGTTTATATTGTTTTGCTTGCTTGCTTTTCCAACCCACTAATCCATGTCTCTGTCTCTATCAGCAGGTCGCCAGACGATCCAGCTCCCCAGCCGCCCTGTTCCACACACACTATAAGTCCTTACACAATTTAACATGTGTAAAAAATGTAACTGGATATTAGGTGCCGGGCATCCGGACAGAGGAGAAATGGACCCAACTAAGCCCGGTTCTCCCAAGGTTTTTTTTTTCCCATTCTCATGGATGGGGTTTTGGTTCCTTGTCGCTATTGCCTCTGGCTTGCTTAGTTGGGGACACCTAATTTCTAGTGATCATCTTCGTCTTGACTACAGAGACTGTCGTTGATAAACAAAAGTAAATCTCATCATCTTACATTACCATCTCCCTAATTTTCCTACTTGATAATGTTCAGTGCTTGCTACAACCTGCTGACCAGTCCAGCATCTTCTTACCAAGCTTTTTTAGGTGGGCTCGCATCCGGCTGCTGTCCTTATCTAGCTTTTTGGGGGGGCATGCAAGGACCTAGCCGGATGCCAAGCTCTAGCCCTAGCTAGGGTTCAAGCCTCTAGGGTTCGGTGTCCGCCATCCTCCCGGCTCGCCCCCCCGGACAGCACGCCAAATATGCTAAACTTTATACTTCTTGATTATGAGGAAGCGCGGACACTTGAAGTGGTATTGTCCATGGAGTCATGGACCACCTTGGAACAGAGCCTGTGGAGAAGAAAATGGCTCTGTAGACCAGAAATTGGGCTTTTAGGTCTCAAGCTGCAAAGATTTTTCCTGAGAATAGGGTAGGCTCCGCTTGCAGAACCCAGTGGGTTAAAGTCAGTTTTTGAGAAAGGAAGTTGTATATCTGTTCATGGTTCTGTACAAATCCATGTTTTTTCAAGACCTTGATCGTTACAGCATGAATGTGGTACTTTAGCTCTGAATTGCTTCTTTTTAAGATCTCAGCTGAAATTCCATCTGGACTGGCAGCCTCATTGTTCTTATGACGGTGAACAATGGTGATGGTGTCTTGCTATTGTTGAGAAATTCCTCCATGCCTTCTCAGATGGAACTATGTTTGGAAATGTCTATTTTAGTTGTGCTGTCACAGTTGAGGAGTTCTTGGAAATGCCCATTTCATCAGGTGTTAGTGGTAATCTAATTTGAGCTCTTTTAGCTGCTGTTTATAGCTCTAAATATACAACCTAACTCCCTCAACATTTCCTATAATATATTAAACCTATCTGTTTGTTGATCGTTCGTGTTCATTATAAAACCGTGAGTGCAGCTCATTGGCATTAGCTGCCGGTTAGCGTGTGTTTCGCGTCTCTCGCGCTACACTCGCAGATAGTATTACTGTTTTTCTAGCATCG
>JAUMHQ010000061.1:18192836-18204748 GCA_032361165.1 Enteromius paludinosus | reverse complement strand
TGTCATTAGAAAGTTTAATACATTTTATTTTAATCTTTATTTTATACATATAGCTTAATATATATTTGTATTTATTAGATTTTTTTTTTTTTTTTTTCAAGGTTTGGATAAAATAAAGAAAATACATTCTGATACTGTTAAACATTACATTGTGTTAACTGTTCAAATAAATATTCACTGTGAAGCAACACTTAGGCTACAGTATCTGCACTGAATTGGAAATGACATTATTTTAATATAATCAGTCGTGAATTACAGTGGGCCGGTCTAAGGCTTGGAACTCCAGGGCTAAAAAGGAGTCCCACTCCGGCCCTGATAATGCTATTTTGGTCAAATGATCCCAGTCTATCCCTAACACAGCAGTACTTGGGTCGAAGAGATGATGATGGAGAAGGCGGCGTTGATTTGTGCAGGCAGTTTTACACTGATGTATTAAAAAAAACTGTTTTGGTAATTCGGATTCAATAAAAGCTGAATTTTTTGAGTTCAGAAAGCAGTAAAATGACAATACGTAAAAAAAACAAAAAACAAAGATAGAAAAAAAAAAGATAGAGAAAGAAAAAAAAAAAAAGAAAATTTAGATTTCTCAGTTAATGCCCTCTTGTGTTTTTTTATATACCCTAACATACTGTATAACATACTTTGGTGTGTATCAGAAGGTCCCTTAGCAAATCTAAATCAAGCTTCTAGAGGCTTATTGCTTTATTTTTTAACTTGTTTACAGATGTTTCTATGTTCTGAACATTGTGCCGCATTCTGGAAAATAATTAAAACTTCCACAAGAGTTTTTCCTTTTGTGAAATGATGTAGTCACAGTCATACTGTATGTGTTACATAACAAGTTCAGTGTTAAGGTGACAGTGTTGTTCTTACTAGTCTTCCACTTTTTCCACAGAGACTAGCATACTTCAACCACGTCCGCATGTCCTCATGTGGACTAATAACCAAGGAGCGCACCATCAAGATCCTCTGCCAGTCCTCCACAATACGCTGACAACCCTGAAGAAAAACACATTTTCAGTTCTGGATGATAACTGATTATATAGAATGCAGATTTTATGTAATCGGACTCTAAAAATGAAATTCTTGTAATCACATCATATCACTCTCATAATAAAATGACAGTTATTTTATGGATAGGGAGTTGTACTTTTAACCCAAAGGTTGTGGGTTCGAGTCCCAGCAGATTGTGGGTGGTGGGAGTGAATTCCCAGCACTCTCTCCACCTTCAATGCCATGACTGAGGTGAGTGTGGGTCACCATACCATAACAAATCCAAAAACAAAATCACAATCACAATATTCTAAGTCTGTAAATCTGCTGGACAGAAGCTTACTGCTGATTAACATTTCCATGTTAACAATATATTAGTTCTGCACTCTTACATCTGCCTTTATGAATGGAAAAGTCAGCAGGTTGGCAGCATTAGTTAAATGTTTGTTTTTTGCCAGTGGCACACTATTTCAAGGCACCCAGCTTAGCTGATGTCAAGCCACAAAATGTTTTCACCTATAACGTCAGCCAGATCAGGACAGGAATATTGATGAAGGAACACAATAGCAACAGATGCAAGTTATTGGTTTGGACTGACAACACGTAGTGATGCAAAAATATACATGTGCAAAATTATTTTGTAATGCATCATATTTTAACTTAGACATACATATAGAATCCTGAATACTCCTTTAACTCAGCAAGTACCTGCAGCCTCTCCCACCATGTTTCCCTTATGATGTCCCTCCTCTCAGGAACCAATTTATACTGGATCACCTCCTCTAACTCAGACAGCATCTGACAAGACACCATGGCCTATGAGAGAGAGAGAGGGAGAGAGAGAGAGGGGGAAAAAAAGGAAAGATAAAGAGAATGAAAAGATTGTATCTCAACTGTTTTACCAAAAGCCTAGATTTCCTTTTTTGTGCACTCTTTAAATGCTTGAATAATGTGAAATTATATGCAGTGCAACTGAGGTAGAAAAAAAAAAATAAAAAAGATTAGATCCATTATGTTTCAGTATCTACCAATATGAGAGGATGTGTGTACGTGTTTATTAGCACCTTACTCAGGCTAAAATGTTACAGAGACATGGGCTTGGTTTTATTACTTAATAATTGTAAATGCTCTCGCAGTTAATCAATGAACAATAAAAAAATTACTTGGGTAAAATGATTATTATCTTCAGTACTGAGAGGTATTTGCTCTTACCCCATATGCTCTACTGTAACTCTCTCCAGCCATAGCGGTGAGTTCAGCATCCAGCAGATCTCTGGCTTTGTCAATGCACTGAAATCAAATGAAGACCATAGTGTTGCTGACTGCTTGATTCTGGTTGGAATTATTTTTCAGTAAACAGACATCTATATAATGTTTCAAGTCTGTTGACCACATTGCAGTCATTTCAGTTAATTCAAAGAACCTTACAGGACGCATATAGACACACATACAGTATCTGTTTATATTAATACAGTATCTCACAAAAGTGAGTACACCCCTCACATTTTCGTAAATATTTGATTATATCTTTTCAAGGGACAACGCTAAAGATATGAAACTCTGATAGAATGTAAAGTAATTACTGTACAGCTTGTATAATGGTGTAAAGTTGATGTCCCCTCAAAATAACTCAACACACAGCCATTAATGTCTAATTTGGTGTTATCGCTCTCTCACCCTCATACTGGTCACTAGAGGTTTGAGATGGCACCTCATGGCAAAGAATTCTCGGAGGATCTGAAAGAAAGAATTATTGCTCTACACAAAGATGGCCTAGGCTATAAGGAGATTGCTAACAACCTGAAACTGAGCTGCCACACGGTGGCTAAGACCATACAGCGGTTTAAAAGGACAGGTTCCACAGGTTTCAATGGTGGTGAGAGTGTCATGGTTTGGGGCTGCATGAGTGCTGCCGGCCCTGGGGAACTACAGTTCATTGAGGAAACCATTAATGCCAACATGTACTGTGCCATACTGAAGAAGAGCATGATCCCCTGCCTTCGGAAACTGGGCCGTAGAGCAGTATTCCAACATGATAATGACCCCAAACACACTTCCAAGACAACCACTGCCTTGTTGAAGAAACTGAGGGTAAAGGTGCTGGACTGGCCAAGCATGTCTTCAGACCTAAACCCTATTGAGCATCTGTGGGGCATCCTCAAACGGAAGGTGGAGAAGCGCAAAGTGTCTAACATCCACCAGCTTCGTGATGCGATCAAGGAGGAGCGGAAGAGGATTGCCTTGGCAACCTGTGAAGCTCTAGTGAACTCCATGCCCAAGAGAGTTAAGGCAGTGCTGGAAAATAATGGTGGCCACACAAAATATTGACACTGGGCACAGTTTGAACATTTTCATTTAGGGGTGTACTCACTTTTGTTGCCAGCAGTTCAGACATTAATGGCTGTGTGTTGAGTTATTTTGAGGGGAAATCAACTGTACACCATTATACAAGCTGTACACTGATTACTTTACATTCTATTAGAGTTTCAATTAGATATTATCACTTATTAGACAAGGTTACCGGAGGTTGATTGGAACGAAACTCGATGGGCATCAGAGTATGTGAGCGGAGTGGAGCGGCAAGAATTTCCGCTCCGCGCTCAGAGCCTTTCATGATCACTCCACTCCTGCTCCGCTCCGGGTTTACCATTTCCCGCTCCTCGCTCCCTCACCGCTCCCTCCTCACTAGATCCTCGCTCCATGAAAAAAATTTCTCTAATTAACGCTCCACTGTAATTTTTCATTATGTATTTCTTTTTATATCGAACCATTCAGTGAAAAACAAATACACAATACTCTGAGAAAAACAGCAACGTGCTTTAGTAGAACAGTAGCTAGATGAGCCCAAGTCAAATAAATATTTGCTATCATTTAGCTCATTTTTGAACAAAATGAAAAACAAATTCTGGATGTGGCTAGATTAAATAAATAACCAGAAGAAAAACATTACATTAAATAAAATAAAATAACTAAAATAAAACACTCCCTTTCTCCTTTGTCGTCATTTAAGATGCATTTGTAACCTTCTTTAAGATAGCATTTCAGAAAATCCATCTTTCTGTCAGTGGTGCTTAACTGTGCTTTACACAACATGAATTTAATGCAGTTGCATTATGGCCTGGAGCGGTAGTGGAGCGCTCTCGGAGCGAGAGAAAATCACGATCATGATAGGTCTCCTCATTCCGAGCAGCTTTGCCTCAAGAACCATTGCTGACAATCAAACCGTTCATTAATTATTCACAAAAATATTAAAAAGCCTACTTTTTAAAATTAATCTGAGGTTTGTGGCTCAATCTGGATCAAAGCAATACAAAACACAAAACTTCATGAAACATGGTTAAAACATGAGACAAATGAGTCTTAGCAAACACACAAAGTTTCAGAGTTGAAACTATAGGTAGCACCATAAGTAATAAATAAGGCCTCAAAAACACAATATTTCCAGAGTAAATTACCATAAATCCCTTGTATATTCACATATAGACTATATAAATTCTTTAAAAGAGAAGATAATATTTATTTATAATATTGCAATGACTGTTGCCTATCATTTATTTCAAATATCTTACATTGCAATACAATATGTGTGATTGTATGCCAGTGCATCTGTGTGTCTGTGTGTTTTATTAATATAATAGTTTAACCACTTAATTTCTGTGTGTGTGTAAGCACGCTTACTGAGTATTAACCATTTCATTTCTGTGTGTGTCCATGTTTATATTAATATCATAGTTTAACCATTTCACTTCTGTGTGTGTGTTTGTGTAATAATAATATGCTTAAGCTGTTTTGGAATTGGTGACTCATTACTTGTAGTGGAGTAAGTTTCATTGTAAGGTATCTGCACTTTTACTCAAGTATGGTTTCCAGGTACTCTTTACACCTCTAAATATTACTGTAATTAACTAAATAACTAAATATAAAGTGTTCGTGTGCCTGTCATTGTGTATTTAACTTGAACCATGCCTAAGAAATGTCTATTGGACCATTACATTAAAACCAAAACGTAGTAACTACTAATTTTTATGTCTAAACATAAGATGATCAGTGATTTCTGATATACCAGTTATAAGAATTAATGTATAACCAGATGTTGTGTCACTAAATTGTTTATTGCCGTTTATGTGTCATTAAATTAGGCCAGTGACTAAATGGTCATGCTGTTCCTTTTATTAATAAATCATGATGGCTTATGAGCTTATGTAAACACTCTACTAACTTTTAAGCTCACCTCAGAAAACATAAAATAAGAAAAGCAAATAGTGATATAGGGATCAATGTGAGGAGCTTCCTTGTTAACTGAAATTACAAAAATCCTCTGACCACAAACGGAGATTAATTTTATTCTGTCAATGGCTACTTTCCTTTCCAACTTTAAACTGATGCTGTAACTGTTTTTTACCTGAAGTAACCCTTGCCATAATGTCCTCACGAGTAATGGAAAAGGTGGGATGAAAAGGATAATAATGGCGAACACAGAAAGTACATGGGTGTGTCTGTGATTTTCTCCACGTGTATGAGCTCATCACACACACACGCACATGTTTGTTTTGGAAAACGAACACTGCATTACCGCAGGGATATGTTAGCCAAGTTATCTGACGTGCAGACTGAGGGTAGCCTTTGACCAATATTACATAAAGCCTGTGAGACAATGCACCACGACAACTGCTGCACTCATCATCTTTGACAGAATATTTTTTCCCTGAAACATCTCCCTCCTGGTTGTTTCTTCCATGTAAAGTAAGTTTTTTCTTTTTTCTTCATTTCATTTCTTTTTTTCACATTTTTAGAGGATGACAAATAAGGTTTGAGGCAGAGGCAGATTTAATAACTCTTATTAGTTGTTTATTATGTAGTACCTGTTGTGCTAATGAGAAGAGATCCTGATGTAGCGCAAGCACTGCCCTGTAAAAGGCTCCATCATGGGTGTCTCGGGGGATCATGCAGGTATACTCTTCCATACTGTCCCAGTGGCCTGTCAAATGCACAAATATGCAAATTATATTATACATACAAATATTATATATTAAAAATAATAATAAATTAAATATTTGTGTGCAATATGTATCAAGTAATGTGGAATATCCGATGGACTTTAAATCTGTTAATGCTAATGTCTATTTAATTCTAAATGCTAATTTATACTTTCTACTGACAATTGAATATGAAGCTTGTTCAAAAGTTACAATAGAATCTTATTGTACATGAAAATGTCAGATGTTTATCACCAGGGCTGAAATAAAAATAGAAAAAAACAAATGTATCTTTTTTTTTTTCAAATGCAATGTGTATTACATAAATTGGGTATGAAAAGTATTCAAAACCTCTTAAATTTTTCACTCTTTGCTACATTGCTTTCATAATCCAGGTTCCCTGAGACGTTATGGGGAATAACTCCTTTTTTCCTCCTAACTGAAGCCTTTTTCAATCACGCAGTGAAAACTGTATGGACATCGGTTATTACAGTGCTATCTGGATAAACCAATCGGTTGGTCGCTGTGCTGCGCCAACCAATGGACGCGGCTCCTGCCAAAGCTCGCCTGAGTGGGCGGGGCCATCTAAATATAGCGCTGCTTCGCCACAGGATCCAGGTTACTTTGGCTGAAGTGATGGACACTCACAGCGCAGCATAGAACGCAGTACTCGTTCCCGTGTCTCAGGGAACCTGGGTTACAGAAGTAACCTATTCGTTCCCTTTGGACACTTCACTCGTACTTCACTGCTAAGACGCTATGGGAACTCAGTTCAATCTCGCCGTGCTGTAAGTGAAAAACGATCAATGTATGACAGCGAGCCCAGGCGAAAGCCATGGCGTTACTGTCACATCAGCATGCAGATAAACGATGGCCTGCATACGTATTCATATCGTCCTTATACTTAGAGGCGTGTGAGCCTGAGCTCGCGGTTTGGGCGTGTACCGGCCAATCACAGCGAGCTAGTAATTTTACACATAAAGGGCTCACGGTTTGAGCGTTTGACGGCCAAACACAGTGAGCTAATAATTTAACCCTTTAGGCAGAGAGGACCCTGACATGTAATGCCGGGACATCCAGATTGTAAAACCTGGCAAATGTGGACAGCGAGGAACCGTCGGCCGCCTCACAAATCTCTTGACAGGGAGATGCACGCGGATGACGAGGCGAGGCCTCTAGTTGAATGGGGTTTTACTCCTATGGGGCAGTCCTGGCCCAGTGAAGAGTAAGCTAGCAAAATAACGTCCACAACCTACTTGGAAAGCCTTTGCTTCGAGACCCTTTTGCCCTTTAGAGCGGACGCCGAGGCAGATAAACAGCTGAATGTAGGCTCTCAATGCCCTGACGGGGCAGAGGGGTTAAAGTCATAGCCCTCGTTAGGGGGTAGTGCCAAAAGAGATACCACCTGCGCTCTGAACGGTGTACATAACCGAGCCTTGGTTTCAGGATGACCTTTGAGTCATCGGGCCCGAATTCCAGGCAGGTGGGGCTCACAGACAGTGCTTGCAGGTCGCATATTCGCTTAACTGATGCCAATGCCAGCAGCAGAACAGTCTATAGCGCCAGCGCTATCCTTGCCCACAGTCTGGCCTGCTATAAGGTTGTGGTGGGCTGTGTGGCCGCCCCGTATGCCTTAAGGGTGGATGGGGAATGGCCCCTATCCAGCAGGCGTTGTAGAAAATAGTCTACAACATAGATAAAAGTACAATAATAGATAGTATCAAAGATACCTGACATGACGCACTGTGGCCGCGGCGCACTCCAGTGAGATTGACGCTCTCATTTGCATTGAGTCTATTACAGTGCCCAGGAACGTTATTCATTGCATTTGTTGCATACTCTTTGCAAAGTTCACCCTGAGCCCAAAATGGTCTAAATGGCAGAGGAGAAATGCCCTGGTGTAAAAGCACGGTTACACTAAACCTTAATATTTATCAGCTTATACCACAGCTACTTATTAAAGGAAAATGAGTTTACGGTCAATAAACTTGTGCATGGCTTTTACGATTAAACATACGCTATACTTTTTCAATACCATGGCTTGGATGAATAGTTGATACTTTAGTTTGAATACTGAAAGTTGAATAAATGTCCCCTAATGTGCTCAATACAACAGGTGTGGTAATTTTAGTTTGATTGCTATGAATAGGGTTTATAACTGCACAGCCATGAACTTACTGTAAGATAATAATATTTTAGCTAATATTTTAATTTTAATATTAAAAAATGTATAAATATCATCAATAAATAAAATTTATTTTTTTGTTGTTTTTCTTTAAAAAAAAAAAGAAATCAATTAGTTGTTAATTTTAAGAGACCTGTCTTATTTTCTCTTGCATATTTAATATTGCTCTTTAATTAAGCAAAAATGTTTTATCCGATTACTCGATTAATCGATGGAATTTTCAGTAGAATACTCAATTACTAAAATATTTGATAGCTACAGCCCTATATTTCAGTTTTTCTTTTTTAATAAATCTGCAAAAATGTCAACAATTCTGTGTTTTTCTGTCAATATGGGGTACTGTGTGATCATTAATGAGGACAAAAAATTAACTTAAATTACTTTAGCAAATGGCTGCAATATAACAAAGAGTGAAAAATTTAAGAGGGTCTAAATACTTTCCGTACCCTCTATAAATGCATGAAAACTTGCAACCTTTCTGCACTTTTTGTCAGACATGTGCTTGGCTGACTGACATCAAGACTGCATTGTGTGTTTTCAACAGACCACCATCTCGTTTCAAACAAAAACTCTTATAATTTATAAATAGCATGGCTCACGCAAGTATCCATTTTTCTCAAAATTCAAGACAGTGAACTTTACCCAAAAGATGAGCAGTTTGCATTACTGTACTACAGAAGAGGAATGTAAATTATGTATCACTGCGTTGATATGATTACAGTGTTTAAGTAATAAGTGGGAATAAAACTAAGGAAAATTGCACATTGGCGTTGTCAGGTAGACTTCAGTTACATAAATGAGAATTCCTAAATTCTTAAACTTTAACCTAATGTTGGATTAATCAAAAACAATGTTTTTCACCCTAAAAAGTGGTGTATTTTTTTTTGCCTCACCCAATCCCCAAGCTGCAGCCGCTGCCATGCGGGCCATCTTGGCTTGAGTCTCCTCACTAACCAAAGTCCACTCCTCACAGCACTGCTGGTGCAGCTGACCCCTGATGAAGGGAAAAAAAAAACAGAATAAGAATGAGACAGAAACAGACAGAGAGACAGACAGCAGGGGAGGAAACAGTCTAACATAGCCAAACTTTTGACTACTGGGAGTAAAGTCTGATCCACACTGAAGCTTATTTTGGCAAAGAACTTTGCAGATCACAGTTTGCTCATTGGCAATACTCCTCTAATATGTACACTTAAAACAGAAATGCTATCCCATTACATCAGGTTAACAATAATAACAAATAAACAAATTGTTTACATTTTTTTAAATAAAACGAAAACCTAAAATAATATTGTTTTCAGTGCTTCCATGAAGCAACATTGGTGGTGTTTAAGTAGTAAGGAATAAAAAAAAATGACCAATAAATCCCCCCCAAAAAGGTCAAAAATTTTGAATACAAATTCAATAAACTTTATCCAACAAACAGGATTCCATTTATCACTGGGAATATAATAAGCTTCATCTAGACATGACACTTGCAACTGAGGTTAATCAGACCAGACAACCTTGTTTTTTCAAAATCTTTGAGGTGCTTTTTCAAAATTCTTTATGGATCTTCACTGAAGAAAGGTTACTGTCTGGCCACTCTACAATAAAGCCCAGATTAGTGCTAGCTATCTTTCAGTACATTTTCTCTAAAAAAGAAAGTTTACTGAAGCCCAACCAGGATGACTTTCAGATTTGTGCTCACCCCTCTATTAAACATAAACAGCATTGTTGTGTACATTGGGTAAAAAGGGTGTGGAAAAATAACAG
The DNA here is from genome assembly GCA_032361165.1 of Enteromius paludinosus. Classification (NCBI taxonomy): domain Eukaryota; kingdom Metazoa; phylum Chordata; class Actinopteri; order Cypriniformes; family Cyprinidae; genus Enteromius; species Enteromius paludinosus. The sequence goes on along the minus strand of JAUMHQ010000061.1, from coordinate 18,194,839 downwards.
AATTAACTCCTGTACCTGCACTGCACACAACAACGAGATGTCAGCATTTGCGCTTGAATTATTGTTTCTGGCAAAGCACAAGCACTCTTACAGTTCATAAAGGCCAAACGTGTTGTAAAAATGTGAAAGGTCAGTGAGAGCTTCTGTCTGTGTCCATGCTGGAATCTTTTCATCACGAAAGCCTCTTGCCACATCTCTGGCTATGATAAATTGCAAAAAGCCATGACATCATATCACATCTTGTAATAGTGCACCTTTAAAACAAATGGACCCTTTGAGGCTAACAGCGCTGACACAGATACAAGCAAACCATGCGTGTCACTGCTGGGGGTTGTGAAAAACAGGGCCCCACGATTAGCCCTGTGAGACACTGCTCATATGGGTTTCAGGAGATGGGGTGGGGGATCTGGAACAAATTAAGTGCTTTCCCAGTCTGGAAAAAAACATTACTTATGGGGCCTTACAAAATACAAGGTTACAGGCTGTAGACAGGCCTAAAACACAAAGACTTACATTAACAGTGAGACAGGAAGAAGGGCTCTGGTACATTTACACAGAAACAGTCTAAATTACTCACTGGAATGGAATGTGACATGGAAATTTGACTTAAAAAGCCAATATTCTCTTACTCAGTGAATCATTTTTCTTTATGTGCTTTATTTAAATGAAATTAATTAATTCAATCAATCAATCAGAATACTATAGTATCCAGCAAATAAAATTTGATCAACATCAACAAAAGCTATGTTTACATTGTCATGGTGGGTACACAGGTTTATTTAAACTTTTACAAACTGTTTATTACTGTTTAAAAGAAGCAAAAATGTATTTAAACAACAATTGTATAATGCTGTGCGATTAATATAATTTTAAACAGTCTGTATAGAAAGTATAGAAATTATTTAAAAAAATAATAATACTAATAATAATTACAGTGTGTAGTGCTGTGCATTGTCACATTTTTGCCCCAAGCCCTTGTTAATTCCTGACCCTGACATAGAGATCCACTTGAGCAGAAACCAGAAACCACTAGATGTCGCAAGGGAGCACAGCATATGAGAATTAAATTAATGTGTACTTTGGGTACACCTCCAGTCTTTGTTTGTCCCGTCAGACTTTCATTCATCTTTAAAACACAATCTCTAAAATTCTTTTAACGAAGCCTAAGAGATGTCTGTCCTTCTACTGAAAGTCATCTATTCTTTTTTTTAACAAGATCTGTTTATTTAGGATTTTATAATACACAAGAAGAAGAAGAAGAAGAAGATGATAAAAATAAAAAAAAATATATACATATTTTGAATTCCCTACTTGTATTTCTGAATTTTTTAAAAAATCCAGAAGTTAAGTTACAAACTCTGACAAGTCCAGAACATAAGTAAGAGGCTTGCAGGGGCCTGCCTACATCTGTCACAAATAGGGTCTAGTTTAGGTCGGAATTTAGATAACCTTCGACCAGTGGAAGCGTACTACGTTGAATTGCATAACCACATGTAAATGACATATTGATGATGAATAGATCGGTTTAATAATTTCCTGCCAGATTGTCTTTGAAGATTGTTCATTGAAATCCTCCTCCCTTTGATTTTTTAAGTAATCTAAATTTTCCGGATTGTGCTGACTAAGGAGACGATAACTTTTTGAATCTGTTCCCACTTTAAAAACTAGTAAAGATGTAGGGGAATATATGAAAGAAAACAATCAGTATGTGAAGTGAAAAAATTTTTTTAATTGCAGATATCTAAAGAAATTGGACCTGGGATTATTACATTTATTTAATATACTTTCCCGAATCCGAATACTTTTTTTTAATTCCAAATTAATGCTGAGTTTATCTATGGAGTTAAAAAATTATTTGGTCAGAAAAATAGGAACATTTTGAAACAAATAAAGAAACTTAGGCAGTACATTCTAGGGATGTAACGATATCAAAATTTCACGGTACGGTAATACCTCGGTATGAATGGCATGGTACGGTATTTATTGAATCATTTACATAAAAA
>JAUMHQ010000061.1:18149871-18163814 GCA_032361165.1 Enteromius paludinosus | reverse complement strand
TGTAAATAAAACACAACTTAGCTGTGTGGAACCCAGGGTGCATGATTACATAACTGAGTTAAGTTAGTTCAAAGAATCATTTTTTTGAGTGTGGTTCTGGGATTGGTTCTCACAGTTCTTGTGATCATTTTGACCCCATGGGGTGAGAACTTGCATGGAGCCCTAGATCGAGGGTGATTATCAGTGGTTTTGAATGTCTTACATTTTCTAATAACAGCTCCCACAGTTGATTTCTTCACACAAAGCTGCTTACCTATTGCAGATTCAGTCTTCCCAGCCTGGTGCAGGTCTACAATTTTGACAACTTTGAAAGCTCTTTGGTCTTAGCCATATTGAAGTTTGGAGTGTTACTGTTTGAGGTTGTGAACAGGTGTCTTTTTCATTGATAACGAGTTCAAACAGATGCCATTAATACAGGTAACGAATGGAGGACATATGAGCCTTTAAAGAAGAAGTTACATGTCTGTGAGATCCAGAAATCTTGCAAAAAATATATATATATTTGAGGAACCTAACAGTTTTTTTTTTTTTTTTGACATGCCTTCAGTCATGATGAGAAACAGTCCCTCTTTGCATGAGTTCCTTAATCACGTTTATTGTTTAAGCAAAAGAAAGATAAAATAAAGTAAAATAAATGCATACATAAAGTCAAATATTGAAATGATTCCTGAGATGTTTGTATCATTCAGATTCACATTTTATACCAGATGGTAGGCACTCTATTTTATGGATACTGACTCCAGACACTTTATATTAATGAATTAAGCTACTGTGCAAAATTCTTTCTCTAATGGGTGCAATTGATATTATTCTTCTGGAGCTAGAAGTAAATATACAAGTATCATTGCTGAATCCGTCCTCTGTGTTTCTATAACCGTCTGGTTCAGCTCAGCTACCAAATCTGGGTTGTCAGGACTGCTGAGCGAATCATTGGAACATCCCTCCCCACTATCCAAGATCTGTACTTATCCAGAGTGAGCAACAAGGCTAAGAAAATCACTCTGGCCCCCTCACATTCAGTACGCTTCCTCTTTGAACTGTTGCTGTCTGGTCGACAGGCAGTCCATGCCATGAACACTTAGTATACACGTGGTACACACAACATTATCATATATTATTTATTTGACACACATACTTATTTACATTTCATATTTGCACATATCATCATACCTGTACTAACACATCATACTTGAATGTCTATTATATTGTGTTTTTTTTGTTTGTTTGTTTTCTATTTGGTACACTGTTTTGTATATTTGTATATTATTATTATTGTCTGTGTCTTGTCTTGTCATTCTGTTGCACAGTAAAGCTCTGTCACTAAAACAAATTCGTTGTATGTGTAAACATACCTGGAAATAAAGCTGATTCTGATTTTGACAAGTGGCTGCTTAAATAAACCTTTAGCAATAAAATTTTTAGAATTAAGTCCTTACACACTTGCACGTCATGATTTGCAAGTTTGATGTGTGAAACTGTGATCAGCTCTACAGGTTCCTGAGCAGTGAACCAGATGTCACAGGAATAGACAAAAAAAAAATATGACTATTGCCACAGTGTAATAGCCACTCCCAAAAACATTGCTCAACCTTGCTTTAAAGTATAAAAAGTTCTTATGATTACACGATTCACTCTTTATTGAAACTGGTATTTGAAAGTGTCCTAATATTGTGTTGGAGTCCCCTACAACATGTTTAAAAGTATTTAAGGTCAGAAACATTGTATTTTTCTCAGAATATGCATTTAATATTAGAATAATTTTGCAGTAATTTCGAACAAACAAGGTTCTCAACAAAAGGTTCTCATTGTACTGCTGTGGTATTGTGTTACTTTTTAACCATTCATTCTTCACATCATCATCCTTAGGCAATAAATATAAAACTCTTGCTTTCACAGCATCTTCGCAACATGATGTTTACACTGAGTAGTGGAAGTGTGTATGGGCAGATCCAGATCAGACTCTGTTCTGTTTCACGAGTAGGCGGGATTATGCAAATATGTTACCTAGTGACATACTGTATACCAGTAACAGTCAGAAGATTAAAAAATGCAATGACTCATATTACCTGTCCTTTAATTTCCCCTTTTGTGTTAATCACAATCTGTTCCACTGTAACCAACCATTAAAAAAACTAGAATAATAATAATAAATTTAAGTTAATAATAAAGTAATAATAAATTAATTAAAGACACGCTGATGAACAAGCCTTCTTATTTGTCTGTAAAGCTGTTCTGTGTGAGAGAGAGCAGACTGTGAGATTCATGACAGCAGGACAGGAAGAAAGTCTTCAGCTACAAACACACATCAAAATGGCCATTCTCTTACATGTCTACCGAAATAGATCATACGATTTTATTTAATTTTTTTTCTTTTTAAATCAGACCACAGAAGGTTTCAGTTTGACTCCTGAGCTCCTCATGTCACACTTAAGACTGCCAATGAGAGACAGCAGATAATCTTTCATAAAATAAATGAAATCATTTTAAAATCTGTAATGTTTCATTCGTACCTGTATCACTGCATGTAGAATGACTAATCTAATGTTTCACTTTCCTACTTTTTCATATCTGATGCAGTCAAAAAAAGTAACATAGACATAATTTTAATGATATTTCTTTACACTGCATATGCGCACACACAATCATAACGTGTTAGGTGTGAACTAACTCAAACTCTGTCGGGGGAGGATTCAGCAGGTACTCTTAGATCAGAGTTGTCGCTGAACAAATGAAGGAAATGTTTCACACACTTTTGTTCTGTTTATGTTGTTTGACTGGTAAGTTAAATTACATTTTTACTGCTTTATTCATTTTCATTTTGAAGAAATCAGGTTTCTCCTGCTTTTGTAAATTCACACCATTGTGAGATCAACTTTGGAGTCAGGTCTATTTTCAGTTAGATATGATTTTAATGAGACAAATAGTAGAATTAAACTTAGTGTTAACTAACATCTTATCATGTCACATATTTATTTTAAGATGTTAAAAACACATTATTAATTCACACATGTCTGTCTGTTCATATGTTGGCTGTCATTTTGTTTGCTGCCTTTGCTGCTGTTAAAGATTCAGTCTTTCTAAACCAGAAGAGCATTAATTTGTAAAATCTGTTCATCAGGTGTGTTTAGTGATTCGGTGTCAGTGACGGAGGGCAATTCTGTCTCTTTATACGCTGGTGTTGATGAAACATTTGAAGAAGCTATCATAACGTGGTTTTTTGGAGTGGAAAGGTCAGTGATAGCTGAAATCAGCTTTTATGGAATTTTCATATATAATTATACTGATGATAGATTCAGAAACAAACTGAAGCTGGACAAACAAACTGGATCTCTGACCATCACAAACATCACAACTCAACACGCTGGACTCTATGAAGTAAAGATAAGTGGAGTGGAGAAATCATCCAAAGAATTCGGTATAAAAACAATCAACCACACAATTTCTGTCTACGGTGAGTTGAGATGTAATTTGTTGAGTGTTGTGCATATTCCTGCTTTATTAAATAATTATGGACATGATTTATGGCATAAGATTGCTTACTACAAAAACAATTCTGACTAATTAAGAAAAGAAAAAATAATGTTTAGTGCTTTGACTGAAATCCATGGGGTCCTGTAAGGATATGAATAAACCCATTAATTATTCTGTTAAAGTATATTCATTTATTAACTGATTAATCAATTAATTGTATATGTTTGAATTATGTGTCTTTATTTCTTTATTATTTTTTGTTTTAATTGTTCAGCTCATCTGCCCATGCCTAACGTCACTAGATCATCATCATCTTCATCACAGCAGAATTGTTCATTGTTGTGTTCAGTGGTGAATGTGAGTCATGTGACTCTCTCCTTGTACAAAGGGAACAGTTTATTGTCCAGCATCAGTGTGTCTGATCTCAGCATCAGTCTCTCTCTACCTCTGGAGGTGGAATATCAGGACAACAACACCTACAGCTGTGTGCTCAACAATCCCATGACAAACCAGACCACACATCTGGACATCATTGACCATTGTTGGCCACATGCAGGTGTGTTTGTGCTGATATCAACATTGCTGATTTCTTAGTAATAGACAGTGTATAGTAATATATAATATACAGGTTCACTAATGACTCATTTTGTTCATTACAGGTCAGAAGCTACCTTCTACCATAGTGCTGATTTCTGCTGCTGGATATCTGCAGATTGTAGCTACAGTCGCAATGTACTGCATCTGCAGGAAATGTAAAAACACTGAGCAAGAAGGCAAGTGTTTTTTTTTTTGTTTTTTTTGATATATTAATGCTTACATATGAGTCTTGATAATGATGTGTTAAAAAACAGATCCAGTTCAGATTGACTGTATAATTGAATCTATTGTTGTTTAAACAGATCAAACTTGTGTTGAAATGATTGTTAATGCTGAGCCAATGATCTATAAAGGAAAATCCAGAGCGGTAAGATCATTTAATCTGTATTGAGTCAATTCATATGTATGAAATCCATGATTGTAATTTAATAATTTACTTCCATATTAGTGATGCGCGGGTGGGGTTTCCTCAAACCCGCAGGTGCCGCGGGGCCCGCTTTTATGAAATTATCCGCACCCGCGAACATTGAATAGACATACTATAGGCATTGTAATTCAAACGAAAACAGCCTTTATTTAAGCCTGAAAGTGCTTGGAAACATCGCCCTGTAAACTGGTAACAACATATATGAACATGAACGATAAATCAGGTCATATTAATTAAAAGATAATGACACACATTTTAAACATTTACAAAAGCAGTGTTTTTTCATTTATCACACAGAAATGTTCATTTAGCATTTTTACGTTCGCTGTGCAAAAAAAGTACAGGGGTTTAATTAATTTCGCCTGGACTCCAGCACCTGGCCAGCAGAGCTGAATGTGCGCTCGCTTGATGCGCTTGTAGCGGGCAGCGGTAGCAGCACTTTCTTGACTTGTCACGTGACCTAACCTTATCAAAGAACTTAATAAAATATGAAAATAGATATTCCCAAATATTTAATATCGGCTATAGATAATTGCACGCAACACACATGGATTTTTTATTTCATTTTGTTTTTAATGACCCGCCCCAACCCACCCCTCAAATAAAGTGACAATTTATATATATATATATATATATATATATATATATATATATACACATGCATACACTGCCCTTCTAAAAGTTTGGAAACGTGGGAAAAGTGGGATTAAAAACTAATCTATTTGATTGAGACTAATAAGGGACAACAAAAGCTAAGAAAACATATTTTATTACACAAACAGTTTATACATAGAAAATACTTAAATGTTGTATTCATCAAAATATCTAGAAAATGCTGCTATTTCAGCTCTGCATAGTGTGGGCATCTGAGTCCGTTTGTTCAAAAATTGGCTTGATCGGGGCAGTCGTGGCCTAATTGATAGGGAGTTGGACTTAACCCAAAGGTTGGGGGTTAAAGTCCCAGGTCTGGCAATTCCCAGCAATTTCCCAGCACTCTCTCCACCTTTTATTTCATGACTGATGCGAGACCCTTGAGTGTGTGGTTGTTCACTTCTTATTGCTGTGTGTGTGCACTTGGGTGGGTTAAATGCAGAGCACAAATTCCACGTATGGGAAACCATACCTGCCCGCAAGTCACTTCACTCACTCAATCTTATCTGTTGAAGCCATTAAGGAGTGCTGACCCAAAAACCTTTTCAAAACCTGGGCCAAGTTTAGACCATTCACCAGTCATCACAGCTGCAGGGGCAGCTGCATGTCTATCTTCAATGATAATGTCAAGTTACTTTAATGTATTTATTATGCTGATTTTGTCCAAAACCATAGTTTGCTAGGGGTGTTTCCAAACCTTTGGACATAAAAGTCAAATATACGAATTCCTGAATAAAATTTTGCAAAGATATGAATGTAAATAAAGTGAACAGTATGTTAATTTTAGCAGAAACATGCAGTAAAACTACTGGACAGGAAAATAAAGCCTCACAATTTATGTCAATATCAAGGACTAATGTCAGATGTCAATTTGCAGCAAGATACCACATAACAGACCACAAACTTGCAGACTAGAAATGCTTGCGTAAAATTCTTCACCTGAACCACTGAAGTGAAAAAGTCACATGCTATTTTGCAACCAACACTGCAAAAAGTAATGAAATGTAAAAAAAAAAAGAAAAAAGAAAAGAAGAAATGAGGCAAGTGGCTGCATTGGATGTTTTAAGTTGAGGCAATTTGCCTTTTTTAAGTATAATAAACACTGTAACATTGCTTAATAAAAACACAACAAAATCAAGTTAACTAGTACTACTGTATAAAAAGCGATACGCTATATTTACTCAATTAAATTAAAATTGTGTCTATTACAAGCAATGTTACTCAATTCAACACATAAACATTTGTTTAGAATTCAAATAAGATGCTTACAAATTATCTAATAAAAACGAGTTAAATAGCACAGAAACATTAAGTAATCTTCGATCACATGCAACTGATTTTGTCCAGGAATTAAGTAATACACATAAATAAATATTGAATGGATTACCTTCCGCATTCGTCATTATTGCTCTTTCAAATTCCACTCTGTGTGTGCGTGCGCGCACCCATGTTGCTTAGTAACAAACGTGCTGGCACTTGGCAGGATTATGATTCTAGCTGTTGCTACACTCTCATTCACTGAGCAGCACCACAGTGTTTGGGTGCGCCGCTTCAATTTACCCGTGTAGAATGATGCGTCACATTAGTTCCGCTTTTTTGGCGCTCGTGTGTAAAATAATAATAAATTCATACTTTTTTATTTGGTCTGCACAGGGGGGCCTCAGCAGTGGCCAGGGACATGTCTACAGAAGCACGGGCCTCCCTAGGCCTTTCTTGTAGAACCGGCACTGTCCTTCAGTGACTGTTTTTTAACACCAGGTGTCTTAAATGATGTTTTGGGGGCCTGAAAACTCAAGCTTTTGAACACGATGCCTGCATCATCTCCATGTAAACAAGTAAAATGTGAATTTGTGAAAAAGGTAATGTCATGTACATGAGTATTACATTTCAACCCAGTCGCACGGTAGGTCGTGACAATATCACAAAATAAGCATAAAATCTATTGATTCGTGTCGTAACTCCAGCACAAACGAAATTCGCTGATTCCATTGGATGCATCAATTCGTAGTGGATTCACGAAAGTCGAGTAAGAATCGTTCCCGCATCACGAAAAAAACTTGTGCGACCGGGCTGTACATTTTTGTGCAGTGTTTCTTGAATGCCAGCTACTGCCCTGGCATACTGTAGTAAACATTAGCGTAGTGGTTTTTTGTTGTTGTTGTAACGACAGGGTCTGGTGGATCCGGCCATCCTGGATCGGGGTCACAGACTGGGTCTGGCGCATCCGGCCATTCAGGTTCAGGATCACAGACAGCGTCTGGCGGATCCGGCCATTCAAAATCGGGGAGTGAGACCCGTTAACGACTGTCAAGACACTGTGAGGGCCTTCTGCAGCTTCTTAGGCTGCATTTCTGGGACCAACTTAGTAAGACACGGCTCCTCGTACCATGCTACGGGGTTGAGACCCGTTACATGCGGGTTAGGAACCGCGGGGACCTTCAGCAGCTCGTCCGGCTGCGTGACTGGGACTGGCTGAAGTGAACACGACCCCTCGTATCGTGCTTCGGGGGCCGGCACCAGTTACTGACTGGTTTGACATCATGAGGGCCTTCCCCAGCATGTCAGGCTGCCCAACCCGAGCAGACTGGGTAACACACAACTCCTCGAGCCGTGGCGCAGAAGTAACGCCCTCTGCGAGTGGGTCAGGAACCGCTGAAATGGCTGACAGCTCTCCTAGCTGTAGCCCTACGCTCGTGTATAGGCTCCTTTACCTCTTCAACAGTGAAGTGAGAACCACAAAACAATAGGACAAAGTCAATCAACTCACATAGTGTGAAGCTCGGGTCTTCATCAGGCAGATAACGGAGCAAATCAAGGTCCAGGCCAGATAAAAAATAGTTTTTAATTTCCCCCTCGGTGACCTTCACGCGGTGACTGATTGCTATGATCCACAATAATTCATCACCACATGATGCCCAATGTAATTTTTTTTATCTGATCTCAGATCTAAATCTGTTTCATGTTATCTAAGCAGTAGGATAAAGACTTCTACTATTGTATTTTAGTTATTATTATATCTTGTGTGATGTGTTTTTTTGTTTTACAGAATGTTGAAGAGGAGACTAATGTGGCGTATGAACCTGTTACCATGAGAAGATGATCAAACTTGTTCCAGATTCTGCTGAATGATCACTTAAACTTTTGTTTTAAGTCTAGTGTTGAGTTTTGGTCAGAATCAGCACATGCGTACATTATGACAACCAACTTCGGTCAGTCATCTTCAGTAAATGAATGAGGTTATTTTTATGTTCTATTACCTCTTTTTTTCCATCTATTAAAAGTCTAATTTCTGTCAGCTTTGAAAAGTAATTGAAGGCTTGTTTGATGTGCAGAAATTATTGTTACACATCAAGCTTGCTGGTTTTTATTTAGATAATTCTACGTGCATCTATGTTTATATGTGATAAAAGTCCAATTTCTTTATGGGTTTATGTTTATAGGTTTGAAGTATGAGATGACAAATTTATTTTCCAAGGACAAAAAATAGATGCAAGATACTCACCAGAAATAAAGATTTCATTATATACAGACACTATTATCTGTTGAGTAGAGTTTGTGCACGAGAATGTGTGTACTGTTGGACGATTGTGGTTGATGTTAATTGTTGAGGTGTCAGTGTGTCTGTGAGCAGTGTGTGGGTGTAGGTGTTTTTCTTTTTTCCATTCCTGTCCAGGGTACTTTTTTGTTTAGAATTGTTATTGTCCATCAACTCATTGTTAATCAAGTTTTCCCAAAGCATTTGTGCAAAATAATTCTGTTTGCTTTTTTTTTTTTTTTTTTTATCCAAATTAAACATATTAAACTCAATTCAATAAATATTCAGATAGTAAGGTATACATTGTACTCTGTGATGTGGTTACTAGGATGCTTTTGGTGGTTTGTTGTTCACTGCTCAGAAGTCTGCGTGTTGCTGAATCGGTTTCTTATAGAACCTTTGCATTCACTCGCCCCAACTCAGGCTGCAAAAGCATCCCTCAAACCATGACACTTCCTCTTCCACATTGGCATCAGTCATTTCTTAGTTTAATTAAACTCATTTTGATCACTAAAGTAAACTTTTGACCAGTTTGTGGCATAAAATGGCAATATTGCATTCTTTTTTCTCACCCTGAACAACATTTAATGTGTCTTCATAAGGGTAGGTTTAGAGTTGGAGTAGGTGTAATAATAGGTAGAAAAAAAATATTTATTGTTGGTTTCCAGTAGCTGTATACAGTACTGTACATTATAGTCAAAACTGTATAAATTAATATAACTAATAATTACTGTATTTGCATTACTGTAAGGGTAGGTTTAGGGTTGTGGTATGTGTAGACATTGATAAAACATAATTTGCCAGGTGTTACATCTGCACCGGGGTCCACCGACACGCCCACTCTCAGATCACCATCCCCTGAATTCTGACATGCTACACCTGTGCATGCACCTGAACTTAATCACCATCACCACATTTAAGCACCACTCACTCCCTCAGTCACTGTCCGAGCTCGTTTGGTCGTAAGTGGACTACTCAGTATTCTCTCCTTCTGAAATTACTTACCTCTTTGCTTACCTGTTCTCCTCCAGCGTGGTTCGTTGTTCCCAGTGTCTCCTCCTAAGCTCCAGTAATTGCTCTCGTCTCCTCAGTTCGTCAAGTGGTGTGTGGTCGTTGTCCTCAGTGTGGTGTTCTCAGTCTTCACCTCTGCCAAGAATCAAGAAAGACTTTCAGTTTGTTTTCTATATACTTTGATTTGGACTCTCTACATATTGATTTACCTTATTCCGCTATCCAGCGAAGAACCTTTGTTTTGAATAAACTTTGTTATTATTTACTCCAGTCTCCGTCTGCTTCTTAACAGAAGCTCGGACCAAGACAGCAATATGAGCACGAACGATCTGTTCCAGGAGCTCGTTGATGCCCTTTACAGGGCGATGACAATGACACCACCACCACCGGCACCCACGCCATCACCAACACCCACGGAGAACCCGGAAGTAAACAACGCTTCTTCTACAACTTCTGCAGTGGTATGTCCCATGGTGCGTGCGACGCCCTTCTCTGGCGTGGTGGGGGATTGTCGGGGATTTTTGCTTCAATGTGCTATAACCTTCGCTACCTATCCTCAAGTGTACACTACGGAGGGAGCAAAAATCAGGTACGTCATCTCTTGTTTATCCGGTAGCGCTGTACGCTGGGCTGAGAGTGTATGGAGTCAGTCGGGACCAGCAGTCAGCTCCTACGATGCCTTTGCCGCTCATTTTCTCGAATTCTTGGGAAAGACAGAGAGTGATATGTCAGCTGGAGAGGAGTTGTATCATTTTCGTCAAAATAACTTACCAGTTCATGAATACACAATTCGATTCCGGACACTAGCTGCAGCGAGTGGATGGAATGAGTGGGATTTAGTAACCACCTTTCGACAAGGTCTGGAACCCAATCTGCGCTTGATGCTAGCGCCGTATAATGATACGATTGGTTTGGAAAAGTTTATCCAGCTCACTCTCCGCTGTTCAGCACGTGCCGCTTCCTATCACCAACACTCCTCTACAGTCCCAGATGTAAAACCCCGCCCGCCAGAGTCTGTAAGCCCTCCAGAACCCAACCATGAGCCTATGGAAGTGGACCGCCGTAGGCTATCAGTACCAGAAAGGCAACGCTGGTTAACTCAGGGAATCTGCTTATACTGCGGTCAGGGCAATCATCTACTCAAGGATTGCCCTACTCATCCACAGCATCCTGAGGTCAGTCCAGTTTTAACTATCACTGACCATATGCAACCGTGTACATATCCCATAACTCTTACTGCTAAGGGAGTGTCTCTTTCTATCGCAGCTTTGATCGATTCAGGCTCAGCAGGCAATTTCATAGCTGGCCACCTGGCACGACGACTGAGGTTACGCACCAAACTCACCGATAAAAGATATCAAGTACAGTCTATTACTGGAAGACCTCTTTCTGATTGCGATGTGCAGCGTCGTGCCTGGCCAGTACGACTCAAGATGGGTATGTGTCATGAAGAGGAACTGTGGCTTATGGTTCTGGAGGGCTCCACAATGGATGTGGTATTAGTGCGTCCGTAGCTGGCGAGGCATGAGCCCATCCTCTCCTGGGGTACCGGAGAAATCATAAAGTGTGGATCTTAATGTTGGCCTACCTGTTTCCCTCACCTGCCTCTTCAGAAGAAGGAACCACTCAGGGTTTGTACAAACTCTATTGAAAGACCTCTAGACAAACAGTCTGTTGATATCCCAGATGAATATAGTGCCTTTCAAGATGTATTTTGCCCCAGGAGAGCTGCCCGCCTGCCATCTCACCGCCCATGGGACTGTGCTATCGACCTGCTCCCAGATGCCCAGTTGCCCCAGGGTAAGATTTATCCTCTGTCTATTCCAGAGACTAAGGTCATGGAGGAGTACATTAAGGAGGCACTTGCACACGGCTACATACGCCCATCTACATACCCTGCTGCTTCCAGTTTCTTCTTCGTTGCAAAAAAGATGGCGGCTTACGGCCCTGTATAGATTACCATGCATTAAACAAGGTAACCATCCCATTTAAATACCCCTTACCTCTTGTTCCAGCCGCTCTGGAGAAATTACGAGGATCACAGGTTTTCTCCAAATTAGACCTCAGAAGTGCTTACAATTTGACTCGGATTAAACAAGGGGATGATTGGAAGATGGCATTCGTGACCCCCACTGGCCACTATGAGTATTACGTTATGCCGTATGGTCTTGCGAACGCACCCTCTATCTTTCAGAATTGTATGCAGACCATCTTCAGAGAATTTTAAGACAAATTTGTGCTAATTTATATTGATGACATTCTCATCTTCTACAAGAACCTTCAGGAACATCACCAGCATGTCAAGCAAATCCTCACAAAGTTACGGGAACATCATCTATTTATAAAAGCTGAAAAGTGCTCATTCCACCAGACATCCAAGCAGTTCTTAGGCTACAACATTGACCCAGCAGGCGTCAGCATGGACAAAGGCAAGGTAGACGCCATAACCAACTGGCCAATCCCCAAGACGGTAAAGGAGCTACAACGGTTCCTGGGATTTTCTAATTTCTACCGTAGATTCATTGAAGGTTACAGTATGCTGGCAAGCCCCTTGACCTCCCTCCTGAAGGGTAAGCCCAAGAACCTGCCCTGGAACCTTGAAGCCAACAAAGCTTTTCAAGACCTGAAACTGGCATTCACTTCTGCACCCATCCTGATCCATCCCAATCCAGAGCACCAATTCATCGTGGAGGCGGATGCCTCCACCACAGGAGTAGGAGCCGTACTATCACTGCAGCAGGGGAACCTCGACTCAAGCCATGTGCGTACTTCTCCCGGAAGCTCAACCCGGCGGAGCGTAATTATGATATCGGCAACCGGGAACTCCTCGCTATCAAATTGGCACTTGAAGAGTGGAGACATTGGCTGGAGGGGTCGACACATCCATTTCAGGTACTCCCGGACCATAAATATTTGCAATACCTCAAAGATGCTAAAAGGTTGAATCCCCCGTCAAGCCCGCTGGTCTTTGTTTTTTACCCGTTTTCAGTTTACTATCTCTTACAGACCTGGGTCCAAAAATGTCAGAGCTGATGCTCTCAGTCGACTATACTCTCCAGAGGATGAACCAGAACCCATCGAACCTGTTCTCTCAGAAAAACTGTTTGTTAGTCCCATTCAGTGGGTGACCCCTCCAGCCGCAGTGGATCCAGCTCCAGTACCTCCGCCGGGTTGCCCGCCAGGATTGTGCTTCGTCCCTGAAGCAGAGATGATTCAATTAATTCATACCTCTCACGTTTCTCTGGGCACTGGGCATCCAGGGGTCAACAGAACCCTCTCGCTTCTGAAAAATCAGTTCCGGTGGCCGAGGATGAACCAGGATGTGCAGAGGTACGTGAGAGGGTGTCGGGAATGTGCTATTTCCAGAACTCCAAGGCATCTACCAGCTGGCAAGTTGGTTCCACTTCCCACACCTAACTGCCCCTGGTCACACCTGGGAGTTGACTTCATTACGGACCTGCCAGCTTCTGATGGTAACACCTGTATTTTAGTAATTGTGGACCGATTCTCTATGTTTTGCCACCTAATAGCTCTCAAAGGTCTACCCAACATCTCTTCCAGCAGGTTTTTCGACCATTTGGACTACCAGAGGACATCGTATCGGACCGAGGGCCACAGTTTATCTCCCATGTCTGGCGAGCCTTCTTCAGACTGGGTGTGACCGTTGGCCTCTCCTCCGGCTATCATCCCCAAACCAATGGGCAAACTGAAAGGAAAATCCAAGAGGTGGGGCGGTTCCTCTGTACCTTCTGCCACGACCACCAGGACACCTGGAACCAGTTCCTGGGCTGGGCCGAGTACGCACAGAATTCCCTTCTCCAAGCTACCACCAGCCTTACCCCCTTTCAGTGCATGCTTGGTTTCCAGCCCCCTCTCTTTCCTTGGTCTGGTGAACCATCTGATGTGCCGGCGGTCGACCACTCGTTCCCGGGAGAGCGAGAGGGTCTGGGACGTGGCACACCAGCACACCTTCAGAGGGCAGTGCGTAGGCAAAAACTCCAAGCAGATCATCGTCGGTCAGAGGCTCTCCTTCAGAGATCTACGCCTGCCCTGCAAGAAGTTAAGTCCCAGATATGTTGGCCCCTTCACCATCGTGAAGCAGGTCAACCCTGTTACCATCAAGTTACAATTACCTAAACATTACAGAATTCATCCTACCTTCCATGTGTCACTCCTTAACCCTTATAGGCCGAGGATCACGCCGGCGTGATTTGGGTCTTTTTTTTCTTGTCAGTGCGAAAGACACTAAAA
>JAUMHQ010000061.1:18114256-18136375 GCA_032361165.1 Enteromius paludinosus | reverse complement strand
GTCACCTACATCTTGGATTGCATGGGGGTAGGTAAATAAACATCAAATTTTCATTTTTGGGTGAACTATCCCTTTAAAACAGACTAGTCAACATGTGCTTACTCTGGTCTTGTCACTCTTGTATGTGAGCTGTTTCTCAGTAGTCCCTTTTCCACTGTCGGGCCAGTGCGTGCCAGTGCTTGAAACCGGCCAGGCGGGGCTAATAGCCTTGGACTTGTAGAACAGAGCCCAATATCGCTTGTTTCCACCGTCGAGCCAGAAGCTCCCAAGTAGCGCTCGCTGCATACCACAACATCCAGGGGGCATTGTTGGATCCACATCTAGGAGGTGGAAAATGTTAGGTTTAGGGGTAAGGATGGGTAGGTTTAGGAGGGAGTGGCTGGATCTTTATCCATCCACGTCCCTTGGATGTTGCAGTCTGCAGTGAGATGCTCCTCAAAGCTCCGCTGCACTTCACTGAAACACGCCCTTTACACGCCTCTCAGAACAGTGGCACGCAACCCAGCATTTAACCAACAAAGAGAAGTATTTAGAAAAATAATCAGAATTAGAACTAGTGCAACTGCAAAACGAGCATGATAAAAGCAGCTGTTGGTTTCCATTGCATTTTGTTAAAGATTTAAATCCAAAAGCATCAATGTTTTACAATAATGATTTATAAATGAATTTATTTATCAGGATTGCACATATTTTCAGTCAAGTCTGTTTGTTTGTTTGTAGCACATATGTTGCATTTCTAGATTTTTTCCATCAAAAAATATGAACTGAGAGGGAGCTCCTGAACACAACCATTAATGTTAGCTTTATTTTCCTAAATAAATACATGATTGTGATAGAGAATGAGAAGCTTGAGTCTGATTTTTTGTATGGTGATCATAATTCCCATCGGATCTCAGACAGAAGTGATTTCAAACACTTTCTGCTATCTTAAAGTGAGCTTAACTGTTTAAGTCTTAAATGCTGGTGTTATCTGTTGACTTTATGAAATAACCTGTGGTCCTTTGGCCCAAGGTTTTCGTCGGGCCAAAAAAAGGAACCACCCGCAAGGCACGGCCAGGCCCCAGAAGTGACAGTAGGCAACACAATTGGCCCTGGCGCACACTAGCACATCCGCTTTGGGCCCAACAGTGGAAACGCGGCTAGTGTGTTCTGAGATCAAGATTTAATTTGAAAGTATTTAACATTTTCTTATGGGGTTAGACACATTGGCTATTACAGTATGTATTCAAAAAGTCTTTCTGTTTAGAAGCAGAGCATTTCACAGAAGATGACGAGCCAGGCCCAAGTACGTTATTTTTAAGCATCTTACATTAATCTCACTTTAAACAGACTAATATTGTCAACAGTTGTGATCATTTTATTTGTTTAGGTGCAGCTGAAGAGGTCATTGGGTCTTTAGATGGACAGCTTGAAGAGATTTTTGGGATGCTGAAAAAGAAGCTGAATGAGGATGAAAGTTTTACACTGCCTATAAGAGCTTTTGTGTCCAGTTTCCTTCAGATAAAGACTGATAGTGCTCTTCAGGCATCACTCTTTACCTTTGGTAACACCACTCCAATAATCAATCAGATCAATGTACTACCAGCTACAGGTCCACGGAAGAGAGGGGCTTTGGCTGGACGAAGAGCTGTTGGCAGACCCCCGAAGAACTCAAGAAGAGAGCATCCATACTGCAATAGCAGATCCAACATTCCCCAAACTCTTACTTTCTGTTTGCAAGACAACAACACCCTTGAGAAAACAGACTAACAGTAGAGATCTAAAAACTGTAGAGACTATTAAATCAGTGTCATGAGAAGCTTGGCTTAAACATCATAAAACCTAAACATTACAACAAGAAATCAGTTTACCCCATTTACTTTATATTTTATGTGCACGTTTCAACAGTGCATGCTAAAAGAGAAAGCATTTAGTTAATTAACATTACAGTTAACAGTACTCTATGAATATCCCCTACATTAAAATTTGTTTCAGTTCGCATTGTCATACTATGACTTCCCAGAATAACCAGAATCCACCATTTTCCTGATGTATAAATGGGCGCTGTCATTTGTAAATTCTATGGATTTAGCTTCTGGCCTCTTCTGTGTCCAGCTATTTTTCATTTCGTTTTGATTTTTCGTCTTATGTTATTTTAATGCATTATCTTAATTATGAACACACTGGTTTGTAGTGCAAATATTTTTACAGTTTACTGCATGAAGTTATTTTCTAACAAACTGGATACAACACTACCATGTTCAGGAAAAAGGTGAATACAAAAAGAAAATGTGCTTCGTTCTGATGTCTCTATTGTCCAGAACCATGTAATGTGAACTACTGTCATATTATGCCACCCAAGTTCATTTATATGCAATACTGCATCTGTACTATCTGGTGGCCATTTTAATATGGTTTAAATTCTGGTACAATGTGACAAATGTTATATTGAAAAAAATATCACAATCACACAGATTCATGGATTTTGAGTACCGTGAATAGAATGGTTTAAATAGTGTAGTTTTGCTTTGTAAACAATGTACAAATTGCTTATTGTGCTATTTTCATTGAAAGACAATAAAATCCTGTCTAAAGTGTGTAAAGAACATTGAATAAACTTTTACAATCATGAGTAGTGCATATTTAGATAGCTGTGGCTGCATATATCACAAAAAGATTTTTTTCAATTATCCCCCCTCCTATAGAAACATCAATTTGTTTGTTGTCCCCAAGAAAGGTGTATCACTCAAAAGTCATGCAGTTCTATTTGAAATATCCTATAAACTGAATTTCACATGTTAGGATCTGTTCCAACAAGCCGTCAAGACAGACAAAGAAATCTTTCATTTGTTTATTTCATAGATGCCAGACTCCAGCAGACTGAAAAGGTTATACAAAAACAGCACAGCACCGTTAAAAAAGGCTTTGATAGTGTGGATAGAATATGTTGAATTCCCTGGTTTATTTGACTTTATTAAAAGCTGTGTTGTGGTGCATTATGGCTGTGAAGCTTCTGTCTTGCAGTCCAGTCATATCTTTCCTGGGTCTTCCTTGAGCGTAACTGTTCTGTTAAACACCAACTGGGGAGAAAACAGTGACAAAGATTAAGCATTGTTTTCGGTACTCTATAAGTATATATACAAGTAGTTCTGGACAAACCTTTTCAGATGTGCTATCAGGGTCCAGTGAGAAATAACCCACTCTCTCAAACTGAAACTTATCAAACACTTTGGCATTGCCCACAGAATGGTCTACTAAGGCACTTTTAATCACTGTTAAGGAATTCTAAGAAGAACAAAAAAGGGGGGAAATGATTAGTAAAACAATAAAATCTTTCAAAAAGTTTTAACCAATAAGAGGAGCATCAAATCTGTTTGTAGAGGTCACGTTAATCACTACTACCACTACTCATTAGGATTAGAGGTTTCTCAAAACATTTTAAATAATTCCCTTACAGGGTTAATGTCACTCAGGAATCCAGCAGGAACTTCAGCTGGGTCCTCTGGGTTTTTATGGACAAACCTACAGACAGAAACGAGAGAGACTGAAAATGTGACACTGTGTCATGAATACAAGTAAAATGCTGGGGTTTGTCAATACACTTACAGTCTTTCATACAGGCGTACTTCACACTGCAGTGGATCGCTCACCCACTGAATGAATGCTTTAGGCTTCTCTACAGAGTCTGAGCTGGTGCACATCACCTCTAGCTCACACACTTTACCACAGCCATCCTGACAAAAAGGAAGATATTAAATAATATTGGAATTTATTTGTTTACTATGAGTATGAGAAGAAAAGAGTGCTGATGAATAAACAATGGGACATTTCACTATTTGTGTTTCAGTGGTGGGATTTTATTTTTTGTGTGACCCTTTAATTGTTACACCAGTTGCTCATGACAATTAAATGCAATAAGTTAATCACTAAGTCATTAGTCTAGCGTAGCCAGGCCTTCAAACTGACATTTCTTTGGTCAAGGCCCGCCCATAAAGCAGTTTGACCGACATGACAAACAACCAATCACAGTTCGTTTCGTTCAACCTCACGTTTCAGGCCTTGGAAATGTCCCCACAACAACACAACGGCGTGCAACAAGTCACGCCGGTTAGTCAGCATAGAAAATACAGATGAGACGCTCGCGGTAAACATCTGTTTGAAGCATATCTCTCCACTTTTCTCCGTAATTCTGGAGAACCGAACATAATACTGAATCGGTCGGCTGCGATGTCAGCGTCTGTTGTTACATCTTTCCCCGCAAACGTGGCTGATATCCCCTTCTCAGTAAGGTACTTCACTTGATCATCCATAATAGATTGGAGGGGACGCACAACTAGTAAACCTGGAAACCTCGCATACTTTTGAGAATCCAACGTTTAACTGATCTTAATAAATGCTTATTTTCACTCATGCAAACAACAGGTTTTTTTTCCCCAAACACACGTCAGTGCTTTGTTTCCCGGCGGACAGAAAATTAACATGACACTCACGTCCCCCGGAAATCCGATAAAATTCAACCAATCAATTGATGATTTCGACGTTCCTGAAGGGTTTCCAGTTAAGCGTACCATATGCATCAGATGTTTAGCCAACGTTCCGTGGGCGTGACATCTGAGGCTGAGACTACCAAGTCATTAACTCAATTTATTTGTTCAAAAACCTACTCAGGAATACGACCTTTGGGTTACACGTCCAACACTATCCATTAGGCAACTACTGCCCCCAATTCACACCAAACGTTTGATACTTTTGAGATTTTTGATAACTTTTGCATACTTTGAGCAAACAGCACACCTTTATGCTTTTCTAATCTTAGCTTGGGATTTAAACCATGCAGACTTGTGTTCCCAAAAATACAACACCACGTAGACTTTCCAACAAGGGGAAATAACACTGGACTCTGTTTACACCATCCACAGAGGAGCTTACTAGGCACTACCCCGAAGCCAACTTGGAACCTCAGACCAGTTCACTGTTACACTAATCCCTGCATATAGACCGCTTGTCAAAGGTGCCAAACGGGTAAAAAAAACCAAATTCAAGTGTGGCCAGAAGGGTTGTCAGAGGCACTTGTTTTAAAACCACGAACTGGGAGATGTTCAAACTGGCTGCCACATACAACACCACCACAGACCTCTGTGGAGTCTTTCTCTGAACGTGGAGAAGACAAAGAAGATTGAGAGTGTACACCAGATGCATCACTGTGTGGTATGGAGCCAGCAACTCATCCTGGCGCAAGACCCTTCAACGCATAGTGAGAGCAGCTCACTCTCACCAACCAAACACAGCTTATCCAGTCTGTTGACATCAGGGAGGAGGCTAGGACGAGAAGGCTAAAGGACAGCTTGATACATTAGGCTGTCAGGAAGCTGAACTCCCTTCCGACTCTGCCCCCCTGCTCTCTCTTTCTCCATGTTCTGACTGTCCGACTCCCTTCCCACCTGATTCCACTCTTCCTCGGACCACACTGTGACCAGCACCAGTCACTTTATAAAGCATTGGACTCACTACCTCATTCAATTACCCCTTATAGTCATTTTATTAATCTTTTTTTGCACTACACCAGGGGTGGCGAACTCCTGTCCTGGAGAGCCGCAGCCCTGCAGAGTTCAGCTCCAACCCTAATTAAAACTCACCTGCCTGAGCTTCCACGTAACTGTTCAGACATTGATTAGCTTGTTCCGGTGTGTTTGATTAGGGTTAAAGCAAAACTCTGCAGGGCTGCGGCTCTCCAGGACCGGAGTTCGCCACCCCTGCACTAGACCATACAGTATCTGCCCCGGTCGTTACCTCAAGTTGCTGCACTGCATCTGTTTACATCTGTTATCTGTGAACCTTTCATTTTGAGCAGTTTTTATTCATACATACACTTAAAATTTGTGTATTTTCAACGATATGTATTTGTATTTATACATATATTTTCTGTTGGTGTGTAGTGTTATATGTTTGCATCATGGGTCTGAGAGGAACGCGTTTTCAATTATCTGTATGTATGTACTGTTCATGTGGCAGAATTGACAATAAATCAGACTTTGACTTGATTTTCAAAATGCTTTGAATTCAGCATCTTTCTTTTACTTGATTTGCTTCATACTTCGTCAGAATAATGTGAAATATCGGCACAATCTAAGCCATGTGGGAATTGCTGTAGTAACAAAGCTTTGACTAGTTAAAACAATTTTGTAATACATGAACCTAGTAGATCATGTGAACTTTAGGAAAGCGAGCGGTCTTTTACCTTGATGACACGCTGTACAGAGATGACGTATCCAGCATGTCTCAAGCCTACTGGCTGATCTGGAGTCAGGCGCTTGTAGCCCTTCTCCATCACCTACAGCAAATACACAGCAAGAAGCAAGAAAAAAAATGGTCAGCTCTATTTATATGGGATGCTAAACCAGTTCAAAACTGATTTTAATTTTTAATCTTAAAAAAAAAACACCTCTCTGAAGTCACTCTGCTCGATAAAGATGGTCTTTGAGAAGGGAACCACATGGCTGCCCTTGGCTTCATTGGCTGGAAAGTCTGGCACGCGGACCTCCTTCTAAATAGGGGAGAGACCAGCAGTGATCTACTGCAGTTATAAAAGTACATTTATGCATCCATCTAAATATCCTAAATTATAATTTACAGCTGTCCATAGTCACATTTCAGTGCTACAAGACAACTAGTAACCACAGTAAATGACCTCAGAGGAGACCTAAGAGGTACAGATATTATTTTTTATAATAAATGTAATAAAATTCATAAATCTATCAAACAAATATAAAAAATAAAAAGCTGAGAGCTGAATAATGGGGGAAAAACACCTTACATTGATACTATGTACTAATAGAAAAAGCAAATAATTAGTTCAACAGAAATAAATACTATAACATTGCTTTAGATTTTGTCTTTTTGCAAGAAAGATTTTATGTGTTTTTAAAAAAAACCTTTTTAATATAAGCTTTTAGCTAAACTAATTTGATACAACCTAATTGATTTTAATAACATTTTCTTGTTAAACTATTACAATATTATTTAATTTGTGTCAGTTTATTTATTTGACTAAGAAGAATTATTTGCTTGCAACCAGTCATTGCAGCAAAACTGTAGGTTGATAATGACTGGCTAGCTGTATATATTGGTGCATGTAATGAACTTCTGCATCTGTGTACCTGCGCATTGGTTGGCAGGTTGGTGATGGTGACTTTGAGAGGCTCGAGTATGGCCATGGCACGAGGAGCGGTGTCATTGAGCACCTCCCTAACACAGGCCTCCAGCAGGTGCGGCTCCATGGTGGTCTGGGCAACAGTAACACCCACCTATAATAGAACAAGAGATGTTGACAGAAGGTAACCGTTTCTAATCCCTGTTAACCAATACATCGGTAATGGATAAAAGGGTCAACATCTGGTATTCTTTAATCAAAAGCACCAGCCATTTAGATTTCCTGTGAGAAAGTGTTGAAAGCAAGACTATTTAAACTTCAAAGTAGAGACGCACACAACTTCTATTAAACAATATAATGATTTAAATGTTTTAATGATATTTGTCAAACAAGCTGCAATATTATTTTAACTCTTTGAGTGGCTGTTAAATGGCGTACCGTGAATTGATTCATGGTCATTTTCCAAATCAAAGTGATCATCCTCATGCCCTTGTAAGTGGGGACTTTGGAGTGAGCAGAGAGTGATGTAATTTCCTCATCTTCGGCTGGGATGTTCCCGCGGCAATAAACGCAGCACGGTGTGCATCAGCAGATTTGTTGAGGGACGGCATTAAAAAAAATATTATTCCTATTTGATAATGTTCAGTGCTTAGCTAAAATCTGTATTGTTAAAAGCGCTATATAAATAAGTGATTGATTGAGAGATATATGTATATATATGTATATACATATATATATTTATTTATTATTGCTGCCAATCGATAAAAAAAATTAACTGATTAATCGCATATTTTTCTGAAATTAATCGCAATTAATTCCAACAGTAACGTTTTTAAATAAACTTTTATATTGCAATAATTTCACATTCAAACATTAAATTAATGTGCAAGAAACAAGAAAGCTTTATGACTTAAATGACCACTATACTGCATGCACGTAGCTTATTTCGTGCTTTGAAATGAAAGGATACGGCCTACAGCGTGCTCTGATGCCTTTGTGCATGTATTTGAAAACCGCACCGTTTGCCTGGTGCTGAAGTGAGGTGGAACACGCGTCTGAAATATATCACAATAGATGTGGTAGTAAAGACGTTCTGCAACTAAATAAAGAGAAAAAGTGACAGAAACAGCGCATTGTAAGTGGGTTGACCAATCCTAGCCACGCCCCTGCGTTAAATATTTGTAATGCATTAATCTGAAAAGATTAAATCACATGGATTAACGTGCTAATTTTGACACCACTAACAAGGGAATAGGATGATCACTCTGATTTGGAAAATGCCTGTGAACATTCATTACTTCACATACTTTGATTTGTACTACCTGTAACATAAGAGAAAAACATTTCTATGGTGTTTGTAGCTTGAAAACTTGATGATGCAACAGAAACCATACACTCTCTTTTGTAGCACTTTAGATACAGTTGCTGCTTTTGGGCTTAAAAGTAATGACTTTATGCAATATTTTACTTCCAAGATTAATACTATAAGAGAATAATAGGAACTGTGCAGCCATCAGCTTCAGTATCGCCTCAGATAGTGGACTATGGAAAAATTCCACTCATTCTCTAACATAGGAGAGGACGAATTGTATAAACTTGTTAAATCATCTAAACCAGTGTATGTTAGAACCTATTCCATCAGAAGTCATAGATCCTCTTTTGGCTATTATGAATTCATCATTTTCCCCAAAGCCTTCAAAATGGCTGTTATTAAGCCTGTAGTTAAAAAAAAACGCAACTTGACTCCAAAGATCTAGACCAATTGCAAATCTCCCTTTTCGGTCAAAGATACTAGAAAAGGTAGTATCCTCACAATTATATTCCTTCTTAGAGAAAAATGGTATCTGTGAGGATTTCCAGTCAGGATTTAGACCGTATCATAGTACTGAGACTGTTTTAATTAGAGTTACTAATGACCTGCTTCTATCATCTGATCGAGGTCGTACCTCATTATTAGTGCTATTGGATCACCATTGACCAAAACATTTGAATAGCCTAAAAAACTCTATTTGCATTAGTGGAAATGCCTTCGCATGGTTCAAATCATACTTATCTGTGAATGAAGACGTATCATATCGATCACAAGTGCAATAACGATATTAACAGGAGACATGGTGTTAGCTTTCACTGTTATGCTGATGATACACAGCTCAATATTTCTTTTCAGCCAGGTGAAACATACCAAATTGAGAAACTAACGGAATGCATAGCTGATATAAAAAATTGGATGACAAGTACATCCTTACTGTTAAATTCTGACAAAAGAGAGGTGTTAATTATCGGACCTAAAACCAATTCTTCATCAGTTATGATCCTAGGTGTGCTGTTTGATAGCAATCTTTCATTTGAAAGCCATGTTTCTAGCATCTGTAAAACTGTGTTTTTCCCATCTCAAGAACATATCTAAATTGCGACCTATGCTCTCAACCTCAAATGCAGAAATGTTAGTTTATGCTTTTTATGACCTTGAGACTAGACTATTGTAATGCTGCCTCACTGTCTGGTTTGGGAATTGTGCCATATCAGACCGCAAGACCCTACAGCGGATAGTGAGGACAGCTGAGAAGATCATCAGGGTCTCTCTCCCCTCTATCGAAGACATCTACACCACATGCTGCATCCACAAAGCCACCAGCATTGTGGCTGACCAGACACACCCCTCACACTCACTCTTCAACCTCCTGCCATCTGGAAAAAGTTATCAAAGCATTCGGGCACTTACATCCAGACTGTGCAACAGCTTTTACCCACATGCCCAGGTCTCCTCAACACAAAGAGACTGGACTAGTACACACACATGCACAAACACACGGATCAATAACCACCAAAAAATACTACATACCAACCTGAAATTGCTCTTTTGCACAATATTTGTTATTGTTATTTTCTGCTGCTATCTACAGGAAATGTTTACTGTTTCTCATTGCACTCAAATTATTACCACAGAGCACTGAAACATTACGCTGGTATGTTGTCACTTTTGTCTGCACATTTTCACATGCACTTAGCTGTCTTTGTCTTTTTTCTGTATAGGACGTCAGATAGGATAGTTTCTGTTCATTTGTAATGTTAATCTGGTTTGACTCTTCTTAGTTAGCTAGCTAGTCAGTTCTGTTAGTTTCTGCTGTAACTTTATGTTGTATGTAGCACCTTGGTCCTGGAGGAACGTTGTTTAGTTTCATAGTGTACTAAACTGTATATGGTTGAAATGACAATAAAAGCATGCATACTTATTTGAAGTAAGTAGTTGAATTTCATCATTACACATTACTATAATGTTCAGTGCTTTGCTACAATCTGTATTGTTAAAAGCGCTTTATAAATAAAAAAATTATTCATCTTACCCGGGCACAGAAATTGTTAATAGCTTGTGGAGGGAACCCACGTCTCCTTAGAGCTGTAAGAGTAAAAAGTCGTGGATCATCCCAATCTCTGAAAATACAAAACACATTACAATAATTTTCAATATACTAATCAAAAAAAAATAAAATAAAAAATTAAATAAAATATATATATACACATGTGTGTTACCTAACAATTCCTGTTTCCACCAGTTTAATGATCTTCCTCTTGGAAACAACAGTGTAAGTGAGATTGAGTCTGCCATATTCCCACTGCACTGGGCAGTACAAATCCAAAGCATTACACAACCAGAAATATGATGATCGTCTGAGAGTAAGACAAAAACAGGCATTCAGTATATAAAGCAATGTAACATTAGTAAAAATACTATATTTTCATAGAGAAATACGTTATTCATAACGAACATTTTAATACTGACTTAAAGGGATCTCTAAAGTGGGCTGGAGTTGGAAACTGTTATGCTGTGATATACAGAGTATTGATAAAACAGCTGTTTACTCAATACTCTGTACATCACTGCATAACCACTTACATTAACAGGCACATCATCTGTAGTACAACGTATGAGCTCATGTAAAGGTCAGGCCTTTAATATATACATTTATTCTGAGGTGTTTTCAAGCAAATTACTTCAAAAACGTCAAATAATGCTTATATGTATTAGAGCTGCAGAATGAATCAATAAAAGATTGCGATCTCGATTCGACCCCCCCACACGATCCTAATCCAGCATTTACACGATTCAGCCAATTATATTTTCAAGGACAGGAGACAAGCATAACAAATCACTCACAGCACGTCACATGCAGAGGCCAGATGTGCTTGTTCCATCTCGTGGACAGAAGCGTGCATATGCAGCACGCGCTGACTGCGCTTTTACACTGGTAGCATTTGCCGCGCGCAGCTAAATCACAGCTTGTACTACAGTAGGCTAGATGGAATAGGCTATATTACCTTAATCTTTTGTGTATCATTCTGTAAAATTATTAAATCAGTTTGGGGTTTCAAATCGGCCTCTGGGATCTGGAAAAATAGAAAGGACTGCACTAGCTGTGTTATATATAATGTCCCCAGAGCATGTTGGACTCCAGCAGAGTTGCCCTTTGTCACTGGTCCTGTTCATTTTTATGGGGAGGATGTCTAGGTTCAGCCAGGGGCAGGAGATGGTTCGGTTTGGGGACCACAGGGTCCCATCTCTGCTTTTTGCAAATGATGTTGTCCTGTTGGCTCCATCAAGCCAGGACCTTCAGCGGGCACTGGAGCAGTTTGCAGTATGAAGTGGCTGGGATGAGAATCAGCACCTCTAAGGCCATGGTTCTCAGTCAAAAAAAGTGTGGCTTGCCCTCTTCAGGTTGGTGGGGAGATCCTGCCTCAGTTGGAGGAGTTTAAGTATCTTGGGGTCTTGTTCACAAATGAGGACAGGATGGAACGGGATACAGACAGATGGATCGGTGCATCTTCTGCAGTCTGTCGTGTTGAAAAAGGAGCTGAGCTGCAAGGCGAAACTCTTGACTTACCGGTTGATCTAAATTCTTACTCTCATCTATGGTCATGAGCTGTGGGTCATGACCAAAAGGATGAGATCCCAGATATAGGTGGCTGAAATGAGTTACCTCCGCAGGGTGGCTGGGCACTCCCTTAGAGATAGGGTGAGAAGCTTGGTTACTTGGGAGGAGTTCAAAGTAGACCCGTTGCTCCTCCACATCAAGAGAAAAGACAGCTGAGGTGGCTCAGGCATGTGTTCTGGATGCCTCCTGGGCACCTCAATGGTGAGGTGTTCCAGGCATGTCCCACCGGAAAGAGGTCCCGAGGAAGACCTAGGACATGCTAGAGGAACTATGTCTCCCGGCTGGCCTGGGGACGTTTCGGTCCCCTCCCGAAAGGGAAGTATGGGCGTCCCTGCCTAGACTGCTGCCCCGTAACCCGGCCCCGGATAAGCGGATGAAAATGGATGGGTGGATGGATAAAACATTTATCGCTAACACTTTATTTTATTTTTATTAATGTTGACATACCTGGACTGAAACTCTTTGGTGCACAGCGAGTGTGTGATGTTCTCAATGGAGTCACATAGACAGTGTGTGTAATCATATGTTGGGTATATGCACCTGTGCACAGGACATTAGAAAGAATGGCATAACAATAATAAACAAATAATCACACCAATGGAGCTAAATAAAGTGTCTTACCAAGTGTCTCCGGTCCTGTGATGTGCTGTGTATTTGATCCGGTATGCTACAGGATCCAATTTTCCATCTTCCATCACCATCTTCATTCTGAGAGTGACTTCTCCCTCTGCAAACATGCCCTTTCTCATCCTGTCAAACAAAAGCAAAGATTCTTCTACTGGCCGCTCTCTCCAGGGGGAAGGAGGGACATTGTGACCCTTGAGTTCCTCTCCACGCTGGTGGCACACATACGCATGACCCCTGATACACAAAGAAAAAAGATACACATTCAGATCCAGCACACATTAAATGTCACCACTCTGGTAATGTCATTGCTGTAAAACAAACATGGAACCACAGTATAAGACAAAGTCATTAAACTTCAACAGTATTGATCTACCCAGTTAGGAAGCATGAGTGATGGCGAATCAGTAGCCACGTTTACATAGACACTTTTTATTTTAAGCAGAAAGACATAATTCCAATTGCTAAATCCAAAAAGAAGAAGATTGAGATCACTTTTTTATATCTTGCATGCTCATGAAGGTTGTGTTTATTTGTTCAAAAATGCACAAAAAAATACAATATTGTAAAATATTATAGCAATTTATAACATCGGTTTCCTTTTTTAATATACTTCAAGTTATTACGCACTACTAGAATTTTCATCAGGCAATACTCCAATCTTTGTCACATGATCCTTTAGAAATCATTCTAATATGGTGATTTATTTTCAGTGTTGAAACTGTTAGGCTGCTTAATATTTTTGAAACGTGATAGTTTGTGCACACATCTATTTCAAATGCTTTAAAGGCTTCTGATTTAATAATCTGACTTACACACTGCTCACACATAGTGAATTTCCTACTGTTTTCACATGCTTTTGCATCTTCCTTTATATAATCTTTTAGGGTAAAATATTTCCAAGATCATTACTATGAAAGTCATGAAAAGTCAAAAAAATCATGCAAAGCCTGGGGTGTAGGGCTCTGAAATGTAAGATTTGTAATCCCACCTGCGAATGAGATCAACAGCAAGATCGTAGAGAAGCTGAAAGTGATCAGAGGCATGTGTGACAGCATATGGTTTGTACCCTGCGTAAAAGAGAAGAACAAACAAGCAACATCCATGTCTGAAGAATGCTCTTAAATAGAAAAGTTTAGATTTGAAAGACTAATATTTGTCATTCAATACAAAGCCCTTTTTAATCTCTTAAATCTTGTTCTAAAATGTGTTCAAGTGCATAATGCACTGGAAGCATATTCTGCTGTAAAGGGTACAGAAGGCATTAAGTGTATTTTTCATTTTGTGTGAACTTAACAATGAATATCAGCCAATATTTAGCCTAACTGCTCAAGCAAGTCAGCTTTTAATACTTACCAAGCCACTCCACCATTTCTTTGATGGCAGTAAAGTACTTTTCCTCCTCTTTCTCTGGGTTTGTGTCATCATACCGCAGGAAACAGATGCCATTATTGGCCTTCAAACAGAAACATGAGGTAAGAAATAGGGGTGGTCGATATAACCTCAAAATTATATCATGATATCTCTAGAATATTTCTAATAATATTTATGACTATATATATTAAAAAAAAAAGATGGAACAATGTTTTATTAGTGATTCCATCTGGCAGGCAGTAGCAAAACAAAGTAATTTTCCATCCTTTTCCAATGAGCTACTGTGATTGTTGACGGACTACCTAAATCGAAGGTTAAAGCTATTGTCATGAGCTAGCAGAAGCAGCATTAAAATTCTGCTAAAAAACTTTAGTTTTAACATTACAGATCCCAGTTTGAACACTATGTGTAAATGTTATAATAAATGTATTTATAGAGCTGTTGTAATCGTCATCATTTAACACGCTATCACATGCTTTGTAAAAATGATCAATGATCAACTGATGAGTAAGAGTTTCACTGACGACATCCCTCATGGTTTGGACTTTGAATCCCGCTAACGAGACAGTGAGCTTCTGCAGTGCTGTTTAAACACATGCAGTCCGTTTGTGTATTAGAAAACATGACCTTCAGCAGGTTCACTGTTTAAAGGCAGGGTAAGCACTTTTTTCAAAAACCAAAGTCAAAAACAAACTTGTAGTCAGTCAGAAGAAAGAGTCGTGTCTATTCATGATGCAAAGTGAACTCAAGGAGCAGATAGGCGAGTGTCTACACCAGATGCCGCACCGCGATAGCTAAAGTTTACCCCCAGCAAACCCATAACGTTCCCCTAACTTTAGTTTTTGGTTTTATAAAAAAACAACAAAAAAAAAGAAATTATATATAACATTAGGGTACATTCTTTTTAGGATGTTTTTTGTTGTTGTTGTTGTTGTTTTTTCAACCATAAAAATATAATTCCAGAAACATTGCAGGATGGTTATTTTTAAATAACCTAAAAATAACCATGAAAAAAATTAGACTCAATCAGACTTCCCTTCTATGTACTATTTGTAACCAATTTAAACTCCTTTAAGGTTTCACTCTATCTAATACTATTTCTAATTTATTTCTAATTTATCTAAGTCATGCTAGCAACATGCTAATCATGCTAGTATCTTGCTATTCATACTAAGATCACACTATTAACTTGCTAATAATGTTAACAACATGCTAGTAGCTTGCTAATCATTCTAGAAACATGCTAGTAACTTGCTGATCATGCTAGAAACATGATAATCATGCTAACAATATGCTAATAACATAGTAATCAAGCTTGTAACTTGTTAATCATGCTGGAAACATGCTAGCAACATGCTAGTAACTTGCTAATTCATGATAACAATATGCTACTAACTTGCTAATCGTGCTAGAAACATGATAGTAACGTGCTAATACATGCTAGAAACATGCTAGCAACATGCTAGTAATTTGCTAATCATGATAGAAACATGCTAATAACATGCTAATCATGCTTTCAACATGCTAATAACTTGCTAATCATGCTAGTAACTTGTTAAGTGTGCTAGAAAAATGCTAATCATGCTATTAACATGTTAATCATGCTAACAACATGCTAGTAACATGTTAATCATGATAGTAACTTGCTAATTGTTTTAGAAACATGCTAGTAACTTGGTAGTAACATGCTAATCATGCTAGCAACATGCTAATAAATTGCTAATCATGCTAGTAACTTGCTTATTGTGCTAGAAACATGCTAGTAGCATGGTAATCATGCTAGAAACTTGTTAGAAACATGCTAATCATGCTAACAACATGCTAGTAACAAGCTAATCATGATAGCAACTTGCTAATTGTGCTAGAAATATGCTAGCATCATGCTACAAACTTGCCAATCATGCTAGCAACATGCTAATCATCTATCTGAAATCTGACTTTGTAAATTTATTATTTCTAACTAATTCAGCCTGAAAACCCAAACTTAAACTTTTCAAAAACTTTTTGAACTCCAAGCATGTTACTAGCATGATTTCTATGAACTACTTTAAACTTTCTAGCTAGGCTTTTTCAAGCCAACTTAAAGTTTGCCTACAAACTTTACTATCTAGTTGTATCTTATTCTTTGACTGCATTTATATTCAGTTGAAATGAGAAGTGGGAGTGTAGTAGGCTGCAGTATGACCTGTGCGGTGCATGCAGTACTCATTACTATTCAACACTACGTACACTGCATACTCCGTGTGGAATCAGGAATTAAAATTGTGCTTATACTGTTTTGCTATTAACTTTCTACTTGATTGTATTTGTATTTTTACTTTATTATTATTAGCCTATTGTTTGTAGTTGCACATTTTCCTTTAAACTTAACCCTAGATCCAGAGCCACAGGTTGTTGTTGCGGAGTGGAGCTTTCTCTCCTCCCGTTAAGAGCATGGTGTGCTTTATCTAGGTCAGTTCACCTGAGTTACCACAAAACTTTCCTAATCCTGCAATACGAATGGGGGAAAGATATCAAAATGCAGTTACTTTTTGTCTCTTAATTTGACAGTGTAGACTCGAAGGTTCACTGTACAACCAAACTGTGTTAACCGCTGTGAATTTGTTTGAGGTCACACAATAAAAGCAGATCTAATTTGGAAAAAAAAAACATCCTCAAATCCATTTTTCATTATCACAAACAGTTGCTCCTGTCACACTCCTGTGTGTCGCTACAAAGGTGGCATGACATGTTTGCCTGAGGCAACAATTGCACTGAACTCTGGTTGACTGGACAGTTGAATAAAACATGAGCACAAGTCTTTGTGCGGGAGTGTTTATCTCTTGCGAGTTTATGGATGTGTGAAAAAAATTCTGAGATAAACTAATGATACTCCCACCTTTGCCTACTCGTGTTCTCTTAGGGAAGTTAAATGTAGGAATAGGCTTTGTTGCTTCTGATTATTTCTTTTCACTGGATACAGGCCAAGATAACATGTTTGCTTCCGTGTCCCCGGTTGAGACTGGCCGTGCGCCACAGAACATTATTATACTTGTTAGTTACATGTAGTAGATCATGTCAAGGGAAAGCTGATCCCTTCGAAATACATCAAAGACCCTTGACAACTCGGGAGGTTGGCAGTAATTTGAATATGTTTTGGTAATCAGATAGTCGGGCTTGCCCTCATCCTCACAGATACAGGGTGATAAGAGACTGGAAACATACATACAATTAATGTATATGTTGCATTTTATACAGTCTTTATTTATTTTATATTTTCTTACTTTTAAAAAGAGAAACTTTACTGGCTTTAAGGTATTATAAAAGTGATAACTTGAAAAGTGTAGTGCACAAACCACATGGACCACATATATAGTGCTTTTAGAAGCTTTAAAACTTCATAGAGCTTAGTAATTTAATGAGAAAAAGTGAGCAGCGCAGTCTTTATAATTTCGACGTTTTATCTTCTGTGGAAGAAAGTCGGTCACATGGGTTTGAAAGTACATGAAAGCATGCAATGACAAAATTGTCACTTTGGGGGGGTGGGGGGTTACTACTTTAACTTTTTCCACAAAATGACTCAATTTTCACAGCCTTGTTATTTGACAAAGATGTTATGTGACGTTTCAAACATCTTGTTCAGGATGGACGGGACCAATATGAGCTGGCAGCAACGTCAGAGCAAGGAGGAAAGAAAAAGAACAAAAACAAGAAGAAGGAAAAAGACATGGATGAGCTGAAAAAGGAAGTGGATTTGGTGAGGCTTTAATTAGCTTTGTTCAATAAAGTACACTCTGATCATTTTTCAAGACTAAAGCTTTCTGTAAAAAATCTATTTCAGGATGATCACAAACTGACTTTGGAAGAGCTCCACCGTAAATACGGTACAGACTTGAGCAGAGTAAGTTCATGAAGTAAAGTGTCTCTTTAATAAAATGACTCTTAGTAAATATCTAGGGATCAATGACTAACATAGCCCTCTCTTTGACTTTACCAGGGTCTCACAAGCGCTCGTGCAGCAGAGATTCTGGCCCGTGATGGACCTAATGCCCTCACTCCACCTCCAACCACCCCAGAGTGGGTGAAGTTCTGTAAGCAGATGTTTGGTGGTTTCTCCATGCTGTTGTGGACCGGTGCCGTTCTCTGTTTTCTAGCGTATGGGATTCAAGCCGCAATGGAAGATGAGCCAGCTAATGACAATGTGAGAATGCTAAATAAAAAAAGTTAAATCAGTGTGGTCTGTGTCTTGATGTACTAGATCTAGTCTTCTAATAACCCATTTGTGCAATGCAGCTGTATTTGGGAGTTGTGCTATCGGCTGTGGTGATCATCACTGGATGTTTCTCATACTATCAAGAGGCAAAGAGCTCAAAAATTATGGATTCTTTCAAGAACTTGGTTCCTCAGGTAAATAAATATGTATATTTTTTTGTCATTCAGTTTGTCAAATGAACTAATCTGTAAGCTTAAATGCATTGTAGGTTTGTATCAGTAAGTTTTTCTTTTTCAGATCATAATTTTATTTCCTTTCTAGCAAGCATTGGTTGTCCGTGACGGTGAGAAGAAACACATCAATGCAGAAGATGTGGTGGTTGGTGATCTGGTGGAGGTAAAAGGTGGTGACAGGATCCCTGCTGACCTGAGAATCATTGCCTCGCATGGCTGCAAGGTTATTATGAGCTGCTATTTCTTATCCGAGCTGATCAGTGTAGTGTGAACATCACATTTCCTTTCTGTGGCAGTGACTTTATGTAAAAATAGCTTATAAATTGGGTGTTTTAAGGTGGATAACTCCTCACTGACTGGAGAATCAGAGCCTCAGACACGGTCCCCGGACTACTCAAATGATAATCCTCTAGAGACGAGGAATATTTCTTTCTTCTCCACCAACTGTGTAGAAGGTATTTTAGATTCTCATTCACTACAGACAAGTCTTTTACTTATATTTGCATAATTCTTAAGATTTCATTATAATTCAAATTAATCTAATTTTTACGTTTACACTTTTACTTTTAATATTACACATTATTAGGTGGTCTTTATGAGTGAATCATTGAGTCATTGATTTGTTGAGAAATGAAACCAATGACCGACTTACTGAGTGATCCATTAAATCATTTTCTTCACCATCTGTGATATTTATTCTATGTTACCAATATTTCAACTATTTCAAACAGAAATCTTTTGTAATATTATAATAGGTTGATTACTAAGATCATATTACATTTAAATGTTTCACATGCAATATTTGCACATAGGTACTGCACATGGCATCGTCATCAGCACCGGAGACCGTACAGTCATGGGCCGAATCGCAACACTTGCATCCGGTCTAGAGGTCGGACGCACCCCAATCTCCATTGAGATTGAGCACTTCATCCACATCATCACAGGCGTTGCCGTCTTCCTGGGCGTCTCTTTCTTTGTTCTGTCTCTAGCTCTTGGTTACTCCTGGTTGGAAGCTGTTATCTTTCTTATCGGCATCATTGTGGCCAATGTGCCCGAAGGTCTTCTTGCAACAGTCACGGTTAGTTAGTTTAAACCTACTTTGTTTGAAGATTAGGCCCCTAATATTTGCTTGACACCTGCTCTCTGCTTCTCACTCTTTAGGTTTGTCTCACCCTCACAGCGAAGCGCATGGCTAAGAAAAACTGTCTGGTTAAGAACCTTGAGGCTGTTGAAACGCTGGGCTCAACCTCAACCATCTGTTCTGATAAAACTGGCACATTAACGCAGAATCGCATGACCGTAGCCCACATGTGGTTTGATAACCAGATCCATGAGGCTGACACCACGGAGAATCAGAGCGGGACCTCCTTTGACCGCAGCTCTGCCACCTGGGCATCATTGGCTCGTGTTGCTGGGCTCTGCAACAGGGCTGTGTTCCTGGCAGAACAAACAGACGTGCCAATTCTAAAGGTTCCTTTTTGATTTTATGCACAGCAATTAAACTTTTTTAGCTTTCTATTCAGCAAAGAATCCCCAGAAATGTATCACGGTTTACACAACAATATTAAGCAGTTCAACTGTTTGCAACACTGATAATAATAAGAAATGTTTCTTAAGCATCAAATCAGTCAATATTAGTATAGACAATTTTATAATAATCATGAGACATTAGAAAAATGGCTGCTGAAACTTCAACTTTCATCACAGAAATTAATTAAGTTTAACTTTTAATTTGTAATATCATTTCAGAATGTAAGCTTTTTGCTGTATTGTCAATCAAAAAATGTATCTCTTTATTTATTTATGTATTGCCAAACACCCTAGTAGTTTGGAATTTGCTTGGTGAGCTCATCAACAATGATAACATACATTAAGTGTGTTTAAATATTTAGAGAGATGTTGCTGGGGATGCATCTGAATCTGCTCTGTTGAAATGCATTGAGCTTTGCTGTGGATCAGTGAAAGAAATGAGGGACGAGTACAGCAAAGTGGCAGAAATCCCTTTCAACTCGACAAACAAATATCAGGTACTGGATTTAGGATCTTGCATCTCTATTTGTTACAATAAATGAACGTAAAATATGCCACAAATGAATATGTTACTTTGACAGTCCTTACACAACTAATAAAATCAACATTATATGGAGTTATCTGATGCTTGCATTGGTAGCTGTCAGTGCACAAGAACCCAAATGGTGACACAGAGTCTAAACACCTGCTGGTGATGAAAGGAGCCCCAGAGAGAATCCTGGACCGCTGTGCTACTATATTGATCCAAGGCAAGGAGCAACCTTTGGATGATGAAATGAAAGAAGCCTTTCAGAATGCTTATCTGGAGCTCGGGGGACTTGGAGAAAGAGTTTTAGGTAAAAGAGAAAAAAAAAGTTAAATAAAAGTTGTGAGTTCACCTGAGCACACTGTGAACCAATCATTCACATTCCCTCCCCCCAACAGGATTCTGTCATTTCTACCTCCCTGATGAACAGTTTCCAGAAGGCTTCCAGTTTGATACTGAAGATGTGAATTTCCCTACTGAGAATCTGTGCTTTGTGGGTCTGATATCAATGATTGACCCTCCACGTGCTGCTGTACCTGATGCTGTGGGCAAATGCAGAAGTGCAGGAATCAAGGTAAAGCAGAGATGCAATTCCTTTTCGATGTGCTGAAATAATTATGTAGTTACAGTTTAAACATTTCTCAACTGTTAGGTTATTATGGTAACCGGTGACCATCCCATCACTGCCAAAGCCATAGCAAAGGGTGTTGGGATTATTTCTGAGGGGAATGAGACTGTGGAAGACATTGCTGCTCGCTTGAATATCCCTGTTAATGAGGTCAATCCCAGGTATTGTGTTAGTTTTACTAAAAATGTCACTCTAAATCTCATTGACATGACATGAATCTAACAAGTCAATATATATCTCTTTTTAGAGACGCAAAGGCCTGTGTGGTTCACGGTGGAGACCTGAAGGACCTCACAGCTGAACAGTTAGATGATATTCTGAAGCACCACACAGAAATTGTGTTCGCCAGAACTTCACCACAGCAGAAACTGATTATTGTTGAAGGGTGTCAGCGACAGGTAATCAAATAAACTTCTGAATGCCTAAATAATAGGCTGTGTGCTTAATACTTCAGTTAGACTGTTGAGAACAACACTTCTTCAGCTTTTTGGTCACAAAGATCTCCAAATTTAACTCCTGCTTGTGAGGGATATAAATGTAATTTTTTTATGTACATTACATACGTTTTTGAAATTTATACTTTTTTAAATTCCTTTTAAAAATGTATCAGTTTTCACAAAAATATTATGCAAAAGATTTCAGCATTGAAAGAATAATGTTTATTTGGCATGAAATCATGTTAAAATGATTTCTGAAGGATCATGTGACAATGAAGATTTTAATGGCTATAATGGTGGCTGATAATTCAGCTTTTCAATCATAAAATATTAAAAAATAGTTATTATTTTTTACATGTAAAATAATTGTTTAAAACATTTGTATTGTTCATGTAGCAATGCCAAAGCAAATTGCTAATTATTACAAATTTGTACTATATACAGGTCCTTTTCAAAAAATTAGCATATTGTGATTAAGTTCATTATTTTCTGTAATGTACTGATAAACATTA
>JAUMHQ010000061.1:18067749-18078842 GCA_032361165.1 Enteromius paludinosus | reverse complement strand
CTCTCTCTCTCTCTCTCTCTCTCTCTCTCTCTCTCTCTCTCTCTCTCTCTCTCTCTCTCTCTCTGTCTCTCTCTCTCGGGCTAGAACGAACGAACGTTTGCCATATTTGTGTCGCAATGTCTTCACGGCCAGCATTGCTGAAGGAAATACAAAAGACAAATTAAATGAACGACCGAACGGCAACAAACGACACGTCTCACAGGTACAAATGTTTTATTTACTCCTCACTGAGGGCACATTGTAAAATATTCATGGAAATACGTGTGTATACGAGCGCGACTATAATAAGATGGTCCGTGACTACAGTATGACAGCTGCATGCGCAGTAAATTCTTCCGACTTAACGTCTCTTTTGAAGCGTAAATATTAGATTAGATAAGATAAATATGCTTGATTAGAGATATATGTTTATTTCAGTGCCGTTGAGTTGGTGGAAAGCGTTTGGCTGAAGGACTTAACACATACAGAAAAATGGGAACCGACTGCATCACGTCTGTAGCGCAGGGTTTTTCTACAGGCTATTAGGTCATACTGTATTCTAATGATGCCTTGATCCTTGGGTCTCTACACCATCTAATATTTTGTTTGTCAGGTAAATATTATATGTGCTGTGTGTGGTGCAACCAAATTACTCGTTTTAGGTTAGACAAATGAAAGCCATTTTCTCGGTAGGATCAAGTAGAAATAGGTAAAACAACTGCACTGTTTCACTTTGCATATATATGACCAGATCACAAGAAATACAAATATATTTTAAATTTAATGCAATTTTTAGTTTCTAACCTATGTTTCTGGAGTTTAGCTTATAAAGTCTGCACTCACGGGGCGTTACCAAATTACAAGTACATGCTCAGTGCGGTGATTGGCGAACTTCATCGTACCTTGTGCTCTCCTTCAGTGCCATGCCTGACGTGTTTTGATGCTGGAGATGGCCAGCATTGTATGTGCTGGCCTGTGTGTTTGAGTCTGTGTCGGATCCCAAGGCACAAGAAAGTGATCCATGAACCACTGCAATGAGATGGTAATTGTGCTTGCTATAATCTATTATATAAATAAATGTATATAACATTTAATTATTATAATGGAATATGGCAAAACTATTATTACTAAGCTGGTATCATGTTGACAAAAAATATTGAAAGTTAATTGACCCCAAACATTGATGATTTAAAACATTTGTAATGTGATAAAATACATAAATCCATGTGAATCGAGCCGTTTAATCAAAGTCGTATGAAAAGACACAATGTATTTATATATTAAACAGGTCTTTTACTCATATTGATGGAGGGATTGAATGAGGTGTTTGCCAGAGATGTTGTTAGAATGAGAGACGAGACACAATCCACTGACCTTGTGTCATATGAACCTGCATAGACATAATGACGACACATAGCTTAGATAAAAGTGTTGTTTTGGTTGATCAAGTGAATCAAATTCTAAATGAATGAGTCACATTTAAAGCCATACACTCAATGCTGAATTCAAGCTGAGACATTGCTTACGCCTCAATTATCCTTGCATGTTTAAGACACATTCCACATATGTTCCTATATGTGTTTTTTTGTAAATATATACAGCTCTATAACAACATATCTACTGTTTTACACATTTCTGCTTCATACTGGTCAACCCTATTGTACAGTTAGAGAAAAGAGAACAGTGGAAGAAGTATGTTTTCAGTCTAAATTAAGGCACATGGATGTACATACATTCCTTGGAGTTTTAATTGTTTATGTCAAGTGGCTGCGGTATACCATTATATAGCAAATTTAAATAAATAATTAAATCCATACACATCTCTAAACTGCCAGGAATGCTGTACTACTCTTTAGTTAGTTCTGACCTCAGTCAGGTATGCACACATACACACAGTTAAGAGATTAAATGGGACACAGTTCTGATCTTACTGCATACAAATGGGCCTCTGTCTGTGCCTGGAAACATTCACGGAAATGTACGGAAATGTCTCACTGTATGGAATCTGAGCAAGCATGAATGGGAAATAGAGAGGCCAGCTGCAACTAGTAGACTCTATTTTAACTGAAAACTTTCTTGTTTCATTGCTGTGTTTTTAAATGTGTTTGAGCTCCAATACATCTTACAATGTATTTTCATATGTATAAAGTCAATTACATGATGTTTATATATATATATATATATATATATATATATTTCATGAAAAAAGTAATACATTTATTGCATACAGTGATTTCAGTACATCTCTTCTAAGATTAATTTGTCTCAAACCTGTTTTTGATGTGTCAAAATCCATCCGACAGCCTAACCCCCAAACATTGTAAACTAAGTTAAAAGTATAAAGCACGTCATTGCACTAAGGAGCATCATGTAGTAGACATTATTAACAACATGCACTTGTTGCTGATAGTATTTTCAAAGTCAAAGTGCCCATCTAATGTGTACATTAATCACCATAACAGTGACTTCAAACAGACTTTTGTAGACACACCGTGTTTTGGGTGTTGCTGGGATTGTACAAGCATCCAAAAGGCGACATATGGTGGTCATCTAGCATGCCAGCATCTCATGCTGTGGACCAATATGAGAGCACCAGCATCCCAAGCTGGTCCATGATGAAAGAATATAAATTTTTTTCTTGGGATGTTGTGTCTAGGTTTATTGTTTTCTCTGTGTTAGACTTTTTCACTTGTTAGATATGAACAAAGTGGATATACAAATGGCGTATGGTGTTTTGCATGGATGTTGCAGCTCTTATTGTTATTAAGCGATTGACTGTCCAATTAATAACACATCTCCCCCCCTGGAGACCTCTTGAATAAAGTGTGAGTACTAGTAGCAATAGTACTACTGAAATTCATGTGTAAAATGATCAACAAACAGTCAGAAGCAATTTGTAAAGTGTTCTTTTTTAAATTTCCTTTTATAACACACACTCTCTCTCTCTCTCTGTCTCTCTCTCACACACACACACAGTTTCAAGGGAAAATGTATTTCCTGTTAACACATCAACTTTGCATGTTAAAACACATCGACACGTTCAACAAACAGAAACTGCCTGAAGGAAAAGATGAAATCAGATTTTTCCTGGAACAGCACAAGCGGACAGTACAGTATAAAGAAGTATAATGTCCAGTAGAACAAATTTTGACAGGAACTTCTTCAGCAGGGAAAGAGCTTTTCTGCCTTTGAGATTTATCTATTAACAATATTTACAGATTGCTGGAAGTAGATTTGAGATTTTTATATAAGACAGCTCTCTTTTCCTACTTTAGTATCAGCCAGACAGGAGAGCTCCATATATTGTTGAGCCACTCACCATTCACTGAGTTCATTGCAAGGTGTGGCTCAGAATGGCTCAGAGGTCACTCTGTGACAGAATGCAGAATTTATACCAAAGGTCACGACACCAGCTTATGTTTATGTTTTTGGCTGGGTTCAGTTCCCAGGGAATGCATGAACTGATAAAATGTATACAAAAGATATAAAATGTATAAAAGGTCATATACATATTAAATGTTATTTTGCTTTTGTATCCCAGTTACATCAGAGTGAAGTGAAGTGACTTGTGGCCAGGTACATACTTGTAATTTGTGCTCTGCATTTAACCCAGCCAACGTGCATACACACACAGCAGTGAGAAGTGATCAACCACGTACACACACACCGTGAACAAACATCCAGGGCAGTGGGCAGCCATTGCTGAGGTGCCCGGGGAGCATTTGGGGGAACGGTGCCTTGCCTTATTCACTAACCCCACCCACAATCCCTGCCCTTTATGTGTTTTTTTTGCATTTAGTTGGACAAAATTTCAGATGGTGCCCGGAGTTATTTGTGTGTTTTATGGAGCCAGTAAATATATTGCCTAAGCAGTGATTTTCACATTGGATCATCAAAACTATAGCACTGACATACGTACAGGAATGGAAGCTCACCTATAAAGTGGTATGTGTCTATTGTAATATTGGTTTGCTGAAAACAAAGGAGTGAGACAGACCGGGGTCGCCTTCCAATTCACTTGTATTTCAGAGCTTAAGAATCAAGGTATGAATGAGCTGCTAGTCAGCCTTATAGTAAATTTGCAATATTCAGCAGGCAATTCCCGCTTTTGAAGGCAGGTAAACGATTATCAAAACAAATTCACATCTGACTGACCCAGTGCACTTTAAAATCCTGTAATTCCTGAAAGAACATTTAGAATTTTACAAGCTTAAGAACATGACATAGGCAATAGGTTAAACCAAACATACACTTACAAGTACATTACTTCAGTAATATTTAACAGACATATTTATGTCTGGCTGACCTTTTGTGCACAAGACCTATCAAGTCCTGTGATGTGAGTGTACAATTGTACAAAAATGTGACCTGCCTTTAGTAACTGAGAGGCACGGATTAATTTTAAGGATTTGTGACTAATGACATCTTGTTTTACACTAGGTTGATCTCAGGAAAAAGTGGATACTTTGTAGAGAACTGAAGCTGTTACAATTAATTGATAAAATGCAACACAACAGCAAAATTCATCCATCCATCAGAAGTAATTAAAAAGCTCAGGTGCATGTATAAAATTTTTTTATGTCTAATTGTAATTGAATGTATTTGTTTTTCTCTGCAGGGTAAGAAATGGGAAGGAACAGTTGAGCATATGATTTCAGCAAGCAACCACAACCAAAGGCAGTTTCACTATAGGACATACCGTCACTATGGTGCCTCTAATCCAACTCTTTTTTCTAATGCCTTTAATTAAGCCAATCACAAATCATGTTCATGGGAACTCTCTTTCTCCTCTGACCACTCATTTAAATCACAGCCTGTTTTCTCAGACTTATATGCTTGTCAGAAAATCTGATCACAGACTGGCAGCCAATTCTGAGTTAGAAACTGTAAGACCGTTTATTCATGGCTTCTATCAGAAAAGTGTCATTAAATCAAGTGCAGATTCAAACGAATGGACTGAAATCAGAAAAACTGATGTCACATTGACAGAAAAAACATCACATAGTGACATTACTGGTTCAAGAGGTATATTTTTATTATCATCTAAAAACAGAGTCAAAAGAGGTCCTTCCCAAAATGTCATAATACCACAAGATGCTGCTGGAAAAGAAAATGCGACAGCTGATAAGACAGAGTCAATGTCAGAAGAACCAGTCGTTGAATTTGAAAACAAAGACTTGTCAATAGTTGGGTCAGGAGATATGTTAACACCCAGAGAAATTGGCTTCGTAGGATCATCAACAGAGGCAATGACATCTCTTGATAAAAAGCATACACAGTAC
The DNA here is from genome assembly GCA_032361165.1 of Enteromius paludinosus. Lineage (NCBI taxonomy): Eukaryota > Metazoa > Chordata > Actinopteri > Cypriniformes > Cyprinidae > Enteromius > Enteromius paludinosus. The sequence goes on along the minus strand of JAUMHQ010000061.1, from coordinate 18,073,581 downwards.
AGACCAAAGGATCAGACTGCTTATAGTGTACTGGCAGTACAAACAAATCCAACAATACACCCTTTACTCAGGACCAGTCCTTCTACAACTTCACCACCTAACAAAAAGCCTGTATCCACTTCCAGTAGGACTAGCCAATTGGATGCCAACAGGACTGAACTGGAAATAGGTAGAGTACTCTTTTACTCAATCACTTGTTTCTGGAGCAACAATAGTGAAATATTTTACTATACTATCTGATAAAATTGTAATTACAAATATAAATATATATATATATATATATATATATATTTTTTTTTTTTTTCTGGTTGTAAACTCATACAGTTATTATAATTGGGAAAAAAGAATTGTATAAAAAAAGCTAATTGATTTTGATGTTACTGATACTTGATTCATACATTTTCTTTTGTTTATCAGGTAGGTTGGGGACATCTACTCCAGCTAAAATCCAACCAAGGCAGTTGACCACTTTACAGTCACATGCTGAAGCCACCTCTCTTAGCACAAGGACAACCAATCAACAACTAGAGGCACCATCACAGGGAGTGGACATCATTACTTCCAACTATTCACAACCAAAAAGCACTTCACAGTCAACAAAATCAGCAAAAATACCCCATGACCATTCAGAGGAGCCACGAATGAAAGAAAGACTGTCTGATACAAAGACCACTAAAGGTAATGATGAAGGTATGAGGGGAAAAAAGGTTAATTTTAATCTAGTTCTTTTGTTTCTTTTGTTCTTTTGTTCTTTTAGTGTTGCTAGTTGCAGGTGCAGTTAGAGCAGGCCACTTCTTGCTCAACCCATATGGGACTCGGCTCCTCCTGTCATAATAACTTCATACACTCTGCCGTTACGGCTGTTAATTCTGGCACAGGCTGCTTTAGTGATTGTGGATCTGTTTACACTTGTGGCCAAATCATTTATGTATCATGCTTCTCCCGAACCTTGTTAATAAAACATCTTGAAAGTATACATGGCCTATACTTGTATATTTTCATTAAGATATGCTATAGGATAATTAAGTAAACACAAACACACACACACACATTTGTTTCTGTGAATTGTGGGGACTTTCCATAGACTTCTATTACTTTTATACTGACCAAATGTATGATTGTACGTATGTAGTTTATGTTTACATTTATTCATTTGAGATGCATTTTTATCTAAAGCGACATAAGTCATTGCATTCGAGGTATGCGATAGGCATCAAATCCATGCCATTGGCCTTGCTAGTGCACTGCACTATTGTTTGAGCTAAGGAAAGCCTGTATGTGCTTGGTTTATGTTATGCATTTTACACAGTTACCTCAATAATATTTCCTTTCCCTCATTTGCTTTTCACAGACATACCTACTTTTCTAAGGACTGCCTCCCCTCGCCCGACTGGACATGGACATTTTCTATTCTCAGAAAATGATGGAAGATTTACAGAGAAGGACCAGTCAGTCTCACAGGGAATAGTCCCATCTCTGAAGTTAAACTCTGCTTCTCCAACCTATGCCCAACCCAAGGACCCCTGTGCTTCTGGTGTGGGTCCCTGTGTTTTTTCCAAAGATCAAAATGATGATGATAAATATGGCACAACAAATGGGAGCTTTTTAGTGTGGGCAGACTTAAAACAAACACTTTCATTTGCATGGGAGCTGCATGTATTTGGTTCTGCTGCCCTTTTTCTTCTGCTGACTGCTGGCTCAGCCCTCGGTTTAGCATTATCTCCCAGATTGAACTGCCCTTACCATGCTGAACTTATACTCACCAATAGCCTCTTGCTAGTTGCAGGTGCAGTTAGAGCAGGCCACTTCTTGCTCGACCCATATGGGACTCGGCTCCTCCTGCCACCTCCTGTCATAATAGCTTCATACACTCTGCCGTTACCGCTGTTAATTCTGGCACAGGCTGCTTTAGTGATACTGGTACTAAAAGAAACTGGGGTAACCTGGCTTCCACCAACCGTTCAGCGCCCGCCTCTTTTAGGTGTGTTAGCTGTTTTCCAATGCACTCTCTTGCTTGCTTCAGACTTACTTTCCCCTGCGCTTTCACCTGCTGTTCCCATTGTCCTTCAGAGCCTCTCACTGACTGCTGGCCTGGTACTGTGTTTAGGCTACCTTTTCTTGGCAATGCCACGCATCTCTTACACACATGGGGCTCGGGCAGGGAATAAGGGTATGGGTGAAAGAAAGGTGCGGGTTTTAGCACGGGTACTGGCAGTGTGCACTCTTCTTGGGGCGCTGTGCTGTCTGTTGCACATTTATGCCTGCTTCTGGCTGTATGGACTTCTAGGAGACTGGAGGCGCTTTCGTTGGGCATGGTGGCTCTGTCAATTCTGGGTACGACTGTTGGAGCTTGCCTGGGCTTTCTGCATGCTTCTGATGTCTTCCTGGGTCTTCTGGAGACCCAATGGAGGGGCACCAAGACAAGAAGGAGCTGCCACAGCAAGTTTGCCCTCAACCTCCCAATCATCAAACTCTTCCAGCAGACATACATGCTGGGCGAAGATTGTGCAGAGCCTTAAGGTAAGGCAGCAAAGGAAATCCGAAAGCAATGGGATTGGAGGGTCCAATGGTGGTGCAGGGGCTGGAGAGTTGCCTAATAACTGGGCAGGACAGGAGCGATCCGGGGCAGACATTAGCAAGAGCCTCATACGAAATCGTGATCCACTTAAAGACAGTAATCATTTGCGCAATCTGAAAGGCTTTGCCGGGGGCTCTGCAGGTTCATTGCTTAGGCTGCAGGCACTTGCTCAGCCACCTCAGCGCTCTTTAAGCAGCAGTTTGGACAGGGAAAAGGAGTCCGCTATCTCCCTCTGTGATTTTGATTTGCGCCCGCCAACCCCAATTGACCTCAGTCGCAGTATTGATGAGGCACTTCATCGTGAGCATCTATTAAGGGGTGAAAGTTTGTTCCAGCCATTGCGACCACCATCACTTCCTCCGTCTCCGAACCTGTGGATGCGACGGAATAGTGACCCCCAAATCACGCTGTCATTGAGCAGTGATGAACACACATTGCTCACAGAGTCCTCCGCAGGTCTGGATCGCTCCATTCCTAGTGCTGTTCCCAGCCGACAAGTCACAGCACCCCCCACACCCACTCATCAGGGCTTTCGTTGGGTCTCTGAGGCACAAGTGCCTTCCTCTTTGTCCTGCCCAGTCTCACTGCACCCTTCCCCAAGCACAAGCCATGCCCTTGTGCCAAGTGCAGAAAACACAAGGCTGTTTCTAACCCCTGACCTTGACAGTTCACAATCAAATACCAGAAGGGGGCACAGTTACTTGAAAGTTGCTCGAAATTATGACTCAGCCAGTATTAGCAGTGACATTATTGACCTTTGAACATGCACAGCAACTCCAGATTACAATGCTTCTACATTCTCCAAAAAGTATAGATCTTACATTTAATTGTTGTAAAATGGCACTTAAAGGGAAGGAGTGGCTTCATCAGATTTTATTAAATAAATTGAAATGTTAAGTGCAATAAGCACTGGGAATATAGGTTTTTCCTTTAAAAGTACTGTTTACAGTAATGCACATAAAGTCTATGGGGCAAGGCATACCAGAGGCAGAAATCTGAAGCTTGTATTGGCTATTATTAATGTTTTCATACAAAATGTGTGTTGTTTGATCTGTAAATTTGTCGTTTTAGTGGTGGGACCACTATTTTAGGCAAAATAACCTCTAGATGTGAGATGTGAGTGTAATTTATGTTGGTGTAGTTGCTCTATGTAAAATACTCTGGCAAAAGTTAGTAGTCTCCTATTGTTACATGTTATATTTTAGTTTTGTGTCTGTACTTTGCAGTAGTGTGTGTATTTTAATGTTTATTCTGGTGCAGTGCCTTGTCTCATAGAGCAACCTCAGTGCTACCTTAGCATGCATGGTGAGAGCTGTGTCTCCCCTTTTACAGTGTATTGGAACAAAGATTATACTGGATGTGCCAGAACATGCTAACTGTCTGGCCCATACTTACAGTTCATTCCTGTAATGCAGCATACCTAAAACATACTACTCTCACAACTGGAGTTATGTACAGTAAGATCATTTTGATATAAATGACTTGTCAGCAAAGCAGACCAGAATTTGGTGGTTGGTATTTTCAGCAGTGTAGTCAAAATTTAAACACATCTGGATGCTCAACTCATCACTACTTTATTCGATACAGAAGAACTCTTTTATGAGCAATAAGTTATAAAAAGCTGTGAGTATAGCTTAAACAGATTATGTATATACTATATTTTTGTTTGTAAATAATGATGTATTCTGATTACATTTAATGCATTTAACTGTGAATGACAATCTTTCCTACTGCAAAAATATACTGATCCTGGCAGAATAAGGACTAAAGATGCATCAGATTTCTCCAAGCATATCTGTCTGTAAGATAATGCAACAGGTACACATCCTGAGAAATATTAATGCAGACCATTAAAGTGTGATATGAAAGGAATGTGACTGTATGATTTGTACATATTCTTGTTGTTTAGTTGACAAGTATATCAACAGCTGTATTAACATTTGCTTAGGTTTGCCTCTTAAATAAACAAACAAACAAATCAATATATAATCAGTGCCAAGCAGAAATCAAACACTTTGACGTAACTAGGCACTATCTGTTCTGTATTGTGATTTGCCATATTTTGATTTAATTATTTTACTTAATAATTTTTTGTTAAATTCTGCTTTCAAAACTTTATAGAATGCACTGCTTGCATGATACACTTGACATTCTGTTGCCAATTGCGGCAAACAGGAGTATTATTGATCACTGCAACACTTCATCAAATGATGCTGAAATAATGGAATTGTGAAAACAATCACACATAGAATGCTGTCTGGTAAAATTTTAAAGAGATGATGCAGGATCCTGAACTGCAGTAGTTGGATCATTGCTGTACAATCCCAGCAAATTATGAAGTAATGTGTTGCATTCACCACAACCTAACACTCAGACTGGCCTGCAAACTGGGGAATTGCACCAAACATGTTTTCAATCAATCAATCAATCAATCATCGATCGGTGATTTGCCATATTTTGATTTAATTATTTTATTTAATCTTTTCAGCTAAATTCTGCTTTCTGTGCAAACTGGTCAGGGCTGTAGACATCATCTCTTGATGCTGACCAACCATCTGATCTGGATATGGACTTAGAAGCAGAAAGAAGAAAGAAACAGAAAAAGACTAATATTAGTGTAGATGCTATTTTTGATATAACAAGTACATTGTGTGTTACCGGGAGTGTTCCCTGTTTCAGCTGATCGCAATTAATCCAGCCTAATAGTTCTTTAAAGGATTTGAATGATATAAGTGTGTTATGTGTAAGCCAGGTTAAACAGATGTGTCTTTAATCTAGATTTAAACTGACAGAGTGTGTCTGCCTCCCAAACAGTGTTAGGTAGATTCAGTGCCAGCCCGAAGGGGTTGTGGGGCCCTAGGCGCTAAAATCTGCGCCCAATGTTGTAAAAACAGTGAGAAGAAAGCACAAAAAAGACAATTTCAAGATATATATGCTGCTGAATAGACACGAAGGTAGCACAATCTGAGCGGGTAGGACAAAACAGCAAAACTTTGACAGCAGTTATGGATATAAAAACATAGTCCAGTCCAACCTGCCCCCCAACCCAGTTATGATGGGGCTTAACTACCTCACATCAAATACATGTCACTCCCTGATATTTTTGTGATGTAAATGTCATAATCTATTAAAACATTTATTTTATATTTGTCATGAGCCGGGTTTGACTTTTACCTTTTTTTTCCTCTGATGCCCTGTCTGTCTCTTTAATCTTGCACCTGCTGCTAGTTGCTATCAGCGCGTCCCGCGCTTCT
>JAUMHQ010000061.1:18030276-18046142 GCA_032361165.1 Enteromius paludinosus | reverse complement strand
ATGTTCAGTGCTTTGCTACAATCTGTATTGTTAAAAGCGCTATATAAATAAAAGTGACTTGACTTGACTTGACTATCGAAATATGAATGTTGAGCAGCGAGCTCACTGGCTACCAGTACAGGAGAGAACCAATAGGCTGTGTCATGTGATAATGATGTTGTTATGTCATATTAGTTAGATCTATCGGACTGCGCCATCTAGAGTTTAATGCCAGAACTTTGTATTTTACACCATTTTCATTCTGTGATGGAATATTCATAACATTATCACATAAATTCAAAACATCACAGAGTAAAAGAAAAAAGTGAAAAAACAACAAGGAAAAAACCCATTTACTTTACCTTTGAATTTTGATCCCAGAAAGACTTGGGCACAAGCTGAACAGGTAAATGAGTTTTAATGAGACGAGGAGAAGTTTGCAGATTATCAGCCATTTCAGTTCCTGTGTTAGTAAAAAAATATGGTTTTAAAATAAAAGTATCATAGTTTCTATATGAAACACTGAAATATTCTACAATTGTATGTGTTTAGGTATAGAGTTGTTCCCACTTTTTTTTTATTAAGTGTCACTAATACCTGTGTAGTATCTACACCTATAATAATTTTGCAATTACAAACACGTAACAACCCTCAGAATCTACAACCCTAGAAAGTACAAATGTGTAAAAGGACATTGGTAATAATATTTTTTTCACTTAACTAAGTACTCGTGTTACAGAAATTATACAACTACGTTTCGTACAAACAGTAATTGGAACAATTTGATCCAGGGGAGTGGGTGGAGATGGGTAGGTTTAGGGATATGTAAAGTGTAAAGAGTTACATAGAATTGTAGTCAAATACCAGCCTAAGATCAGGGCAGGCAGCCAACAGTCAGAACAGGAATCAGACAGGGGTAAACAAGGCAAGCAGCAAACAGTCGAAAAGGGGTAAACAGTCCAAGATAAAACACGATAAGTAAAACACAATAGAAAGGCAAACAAGACTTCGCGTTTAACCAGTCTGCGAACATGGCTTATAAAGGGGAGGGTAATGAGGAACACCTGGGCCGGTGATTAGCCCTAGGTATGGGGAACTATAGGAAATGCAGTCCAGGGGGAGTTTGAACTCAGGTTCCCTCCAGTGGTGATCGGAGATAGCCACAGAGGTGCGTCTTGTGACAGAGCCCCCTCCCTGCGAGCAGCTCCTGAAGTAAGGACCATTTTGACACTGAGTCCGTCCACGAGGTCTGGGGGCTGGTTTCTCAGGGTGGTCGCGATGGAAGTCAGAGGTAAGCGTGGGGTAAAAGATATCCTGGGAGTTGACCCATGACCGTTCTTCCGGACCATAGCCTTCCCAATCTACATGATACTGTAGAATCCGGCCTCAGCGTCAGCAGTCAAGAATCTCATGCACTCGATAGGCTTGGTTAATGGAGGGGTGTTGCTCCCCTGGTCCTCGTCCTGATCCCTCTCTCCTTTCGGTGCCACTGGCGGGTTGGAGCAGGGAAACATGGAATGTGGGAGAAATGCAGTAATTAGCAAGTAGTTCAAGACGGTATGACACAGGTGTTATTTGTCTAATGATTTTGAATGGACCCACGTACCTAGGTCTTAGTTTCTTGCAGGTTTGACGGAGGCATAGATTGCGTGCTAATAATCAAACCCATTATCGAGGCTTGTACGTCTGTCCTTCACAACAGAGACGATTCGTAACGAATTTTGTGCGTACTCGGCTCAGATCAAAAAATGGCTCCAATCTTGTTTGATCGGTGGAATTTATTTAATTCTTGGTTGAGACGTTCCGCCTGACCGTTAGACTGGCATGAGGCTTACATTAATGTTTAGTTGTTAGCAGAATGCTTGCCAAAAAGACCTGCTCCATCATAATCTCTGTCGTTTCCCAGGCTGTGGGGAGTTTGACGTGGGGAATGAGTCTACATGCTTTGGAGAATGAATGAATGAATGAAGCATTTATATAGAGCTTTTATTGTGTACTACCATACACCCAAAGTGCTTTACAATCATGTGAGGGGGGTCTCTCCTCAACCACCACCAGTGTGCAGCATCCACCTGTATGATGCAATGGCAGCCACAGGACAACGGCGCCAGTACACTCACCACACACCATTTACAGGTGGAGAGGAGAGACAGATACAGCCAATTAACGAGTGGGGATTATTGGGAGGCCATGATAGATGAGGGCCAGTGGGAATTTGGCCAGAACACCCCTACACTTTTACAATGAATGTCATGGGATTTTTAATGATTTAATGACCACAGAGAGTCAGGACTTCGGTTTAACGTCTCATCCGAAAGACGGTGCTCTTTTTGACAGTATAGTGTCCCCGTCACTATACTGGGGCATTAGGACCCACACAGACCACAAGGTGAGCACCCCCTGCTGGCCTCACTAACACCTCTACCGCAACCTAGTTTTACCAGGAGGTCTACCCTCCAGGTACTGACCAAGCTCAACCCTGCTTAGCTTCAGTGGGCAATCAGGCTTGGGCTGCAGGGTGATATGGCTGTGGCTAAGAAGTGATCGATTACCGTGAGGATGGTGATGTAATTCCGGGAAGCAGGTAAGTGTGTGATGACGTTTTAGCAAATGTTTTGCACTCTCCTCTCTCGCTCTTGCAGGGTTAGGTGGGTAAATCCGATCTGCATAGGCTCTGGGTCAGTGCTTATGGTAACTGGATCGGAGCGGTGGCTGGAACGGTGGCTGTGGCGTGATCGCATGAGATTGTCGATTCGGATGGTAATTTCCATGAATTGTTCCAGGCTGTTTCCCTCATCACGTCAAGCCAGTTCTGCTTGCAAATCAGCATTCAATCCCTTGCAGTAAAGCAGTTTGAGGGGTTCAGCGTCCCAACCTGTCTGTGCGGCGAGAGTGCGAAACGTTAGTGTGTAGTCTGCTGCGGTGGTTTTAACTTGCTGCAAGCCCAGCTCAGCTCCTTTCCTTTGGCTGAGAGTTTGAACACCTCACGAAACTGTCAGCGAAAGTTGTTGTACGAGGAGAAAGTAATGTGTCTGCCCTCCCACATAGCAGTTGCCCACTCCAATGCTCATCCAGTGAGTAGACAACACACAAAGTAGACCTTGCTGTCGCCTGTAGAAAACAACAACGGTTGTTGATTAATAAACAATGAACATTGCAACAAAAATCCCATTTCGTGGTGGTGCTGTCGAATTTGTTGGCAGGGAAAAACGAGGATTGGAGCTCAGTTGTGGTGCACTGGGATTAGGCTGAGCGGTCGGCATGTTGGAGAATGTGTTTGCGGTGGCGGGTTGTGTGAGCGTTTGCATGGTCTTTACTAACTCCTCCGTGAGTGAGGTGAGCTTGAGGAGTTGCTGTTGGTGAGTGGCGAGAATTGAGGCTTGTGATGATACCTCACTGGCCAGGTGATACAGAGCCACTGGATCCTGGTTTGGCCAGAGGGGTATTCCAGAAAGCAGGTTATGTGACATACCCGGGTAAGTTTAAGGGCAAGTTAGTGGATAATCTCAACTTTCGGTTCCAAAAACGGAGGTAACTTTCTGGGTATGTATGTAACCATAGGAACTTACTCTCTGAAGATAACCTGCTCGGTAGCAGGTTATGTTCCAGGGTTAGTTTGTTTCAGAAGGTTACTGAGCATGGCGTGCCCTTTTGATGACAATCCTGTGGACGTGAAGGCACAAATTATACTACGTTTTTACTCTGGGAGAGAGTTATAAGACCGCATATTGATGTATGTTAAATTTCCTAATGATTATTTGAAAGAGCGTTACCGGTTTTCAAAAGATTCTTTAATTTATTTGACACATCTCTTGAGACCACATATTGCAAATGTCACAAACCGCGGATCTGCACTTAGCACAGAGAAAAAAAAAATGCAGCAGTTTTTTGCGTCAGGGCATTTTTTGTACAATGTGGGCATGTGCAGTGGCTGTTCTACATGGTATTACTCCCTGGACGAGACCTCCTCTTGCCCCCCCAAATTTATGAAGTGATTGATTTATGTTTGACGCCGTGAAGGATAGTGTATGCCATTACGTTTAGTTTTTTAAAGATTACTTTAAATATGTGATGTGAAAAAGTTATTTAAATGACGAATTAATAATATTGTAATGTCTTGCCGTTAATCGTAAAAGTGTGGGAATACTGACACCATCTATCTTCACACAGTTTTTTTCTTATATATTTGCCAGTGGATACTAGCACTGCAATACCTCTTCATTTAAACCATTCAATCAGCAGACTGTAACTCACTTCTGACTTCTTTCAGTCAATCAATGACATACTAGTGATGTCTGGTTCAGGAAAGAATCGTTCTATTTAATCGGATCTTCTTATTGAACCAGTCGATCCGGTTCACCATATCGAACTGAATCGTTTGAAACGGCCCGCGTCTCCAGTAAGCACTAATCCACAAATTACTTAAAGGTTTTTACTTTTTAATGTGCCTGACACTCCCCCTGATTCGAAATAAACAAATTTCCCGAGCTATTCAGTTAACTTATTCAAACAGTGTTTGAACAGCAGTGAACAGAGAGCTAATGAAGCACATGAGCAGAGCAACTGCCAGAGCGGCTCTCATTCTCGAGTCAAGAACCGGTTTCAGCAGTTGTCGAATCACCAGTACACTGAGTCGAGAACTTTTTCTTTTGGATCATCAGTACACTGAACGAGAACCGGTTTCTTTCGGACGCGTCCGATTTGAGTAACGATGAGCTGATATTGTGCGCATGCATGACTCGTGCAGCGTAAAAGAACTGGTGATCCGTTTTTTAACCGGTTCTTTGAAACGAACTGTCCGAAAGAACCGGTTCACGGAAAAGATCCAGATTTCCCACCACTAAGACATGCTTCCACTGGCACGGCAATATCAAGTCCCTCTCCTACACTCCATGATTGTCAAAGTTACACTTTTTTATACCTGGGCTGCAAATGAACCAACCCCACCCAAACTAACTTGAACATAAAATCCCATACCGTTATTTTCTTTATTTTTTAGTTGTATTGCTTTTTATTCATTATTATTGGCTTCAATTATTCATACGTGTGCATTAAAACTTTCAGCTCCGCCTCTGAAATTGGCGATCCATTGAAAGTGTCTTTATGTACGCGCATTAACTCTGGGTAACCAGTAGGAGGTTGATTAAACTTACTCTTCTCAGGTTTTTTGGAACCGACATACTCATGGTATGCGGGTTTGGGGTAAATCAACCCAGAGGTTATGTTTTACCAAATGGTAAGTTAACCAAGCTTTCTGGAATATCGCCCAGGTCTTCTGTGATGAAGAGTAAGAGGCAGTTGGATCCATTTACGGTAATTTTAATCAGAATCGAAAGGCCGGGTAAATAAAACAACAAACCGAGCAATGTTGACAGGACAGAGTCCAAGGTAATACACGAAAAGTAAAACACAATAAAAACGCTCAGTAATGCACCTGGTGCAAACTAGACTCCGTGTATAACCAGTCTGCAAACATGGCTTATAAAAGGGAGGGTAATGAGGAACACCTGGGCCGGTGATTAGCCCTAGGTATGGGGAACTATGGGAAATGCAGTTCAGGGGGAGTTAGAACTCAGTTGAGGGTTCCCTCCAGTGGCGATAGGAGAGACCGGTGCGTCTTGTGACAGTATACTTATAGCACACGGTAACTCCTCAGGAACTGTCCACTTAATACAGGGGTATGCAACGTTGATCCTGGAGTGTTGATGTCCTGCAGAGTTTAGCTGCAACTCTGAATAAAACCTCACCTGCATGTAGCCTTGAAGACCTTGATTAGCTTGTTCAGGTGTGTTTGATTAGGGTTGAAATGAAACTCTGCAGGACATCGACACTCCAGGACTGACGTTGCCTACCCCTGACTTAATATAAAGTGTAACATTCTGGACACCCACCACAATTTATATGTATAGCCTAATAAAAGTAGTGTCTCTGTAATGTCAGAGTAGTTACATGGTAAATTCATAGGAATTACCAACTTTATACAGTGTTTCTCAACTCTGGTCCTGGGCTCCCCCTAACACTGCACATTTTTTATGTCTCCCTTATCTGACACACCCATCTCAAGTCCTGTGGTGTTTCTCAATGTCAAGGATACATCCTTAGCAGGACTGGACCTCCCAAGTCACTTCCTTCAGAAGCTAGGCGAGGCTCCTCTTAAGCATTCGGAGAACACGTAAATGGAACAGGGCTAGCAAGTGCAGGTTATTGCGTCATTACGTCAGTGAAAAGGTCCCCTTTCGGCACTGAAAAATGGAAGTGCAAACATTACTGGTTTGGCTGCCGCTGACGGCAAATAATTGTGAAATGACAGATCTGGTTCAGTTAGCTATCAATAACGTATCAATAACGTAATTTCTAGAATTTATAATATCTATACGGTAGTAATCTGTACTTTTTAATTAAAAAATGTTTTTTTAAGTAATTTATAATTTGTAAATATATTTACATTTGAAAGCATATTGCCCTGCTAATGTCCGTCGTTTGAAATTTTTGAGCAAGATAGCAAAGCTGCACGCATAGGATTGTGGGGGATTTTAGAGCGCAAAGGCTACACTTATGCATCCTTTCCTGTGTATGGGATATTTTTGAAAGAAGGACTCAGTCCTTGGTTGAAATTCAGAGGATCCTCGACATTGGAACAGTCCTTCGACGGATGTCAATGTCGTAGCATCCTCAAAATTCTGGCTTCCCGAGGATCCTTCCTTGACATTGAGAAACACCCCTGGAGTTTCTTCTAATGAGCTCATGAGTTAAATCAGGTGTATTTGATTAGGGAAACACACAAAATGTGCAGTGTTGGGTGGTGCTCAGAACTAGGTTTGAGAAACACTGACTTTATATAAAGTGTAACACTTTCTTTAAGTGTTGTTAGTCCTGTTACATATTTGTACTTACACCCACCATTCAGTGAGTTGTTACATATGTTTAGTTACACAAACATTAGAGCTGTAGAGCTGTAGCACACATACAGTATGTGCCAATATGTGCTTACACTGTGGTTATACTACAGTGCATACACATCTAGTAACTATATAGGTATGGTCGCTTGATTTTGCTGAATAAGACATAATCCTGGATTAATATTTTCTATTAATCCTGGATCAACATTACTGTCCAAAATTATACACTTATTCAAATCCCTACCTCTAAACCTAACCCTACCCAAATTTAATTTCTAAAATCAGTGGGAACTGATAGCTGTTTCTGATAGGGTGTTGAAGCACCTAACCCTTATCATAAACCTAAAACCGATATTTCCTGAAAAATTATCCATCAAATCTGATTGGTTGCTTGGAATGTTGTTCCAGGATCAACAAGAATGTTGATCCTGGAACATCTTGTACGTGGTGAAATCACAGTCCATGGGTATTATCAAATATCAAATCATTTGAACTGTTGGTATGATGAAACATGATAAAAAAATATGTAAAAATCTTGACATGGCTAATTTGCTACAACAACAAACACACAAACTGGTTAATGAACATAAAATGGTGAGACAGTGAAAATGTGAAACTTATTTTACTGTAGTCTCTGACCTGAGGGTACAATTTTGAAACATGACTCCAAGAATGGCACTCTCATATATATAGGCTGGGAAGTCTGGCGCTCTGGAGCATCATTACCAAAGTACAGAAGGTCAAGAATATATGACACCCAGGTGGTACCTAGAATAAATGAAGAATGGAGTGTAGGAATTATTAAAACTTTCTATTAGTTAAATAAGCAATCACCATGATTTATATATCCTATTTATATAGCCCTTTTAACAATGCAGATTGTGTCAAAGAACTGAACAGTATCAAACAGGAGAATAGAGTATTAGTAATGAATAATGATAAGATTAAATAAGATCTGTTTAAATAGGATCTGTGTAATCAAATTGATGTTAATCACTAGAAATTAAGTGTAATTATTAGTAAAACAACAACCACCAAAATACACAAAGAAAGGTGCTTACAAATGCATAAAGGGATGATCAATATTAACGGGTTACTAAACCTCAAAATGAAAATTTTGTTATTAATCACATAACCCCATGTTGTTCCAAACCTGTAAACCCATTTTTGTCTTTGGATCAGGGCGATAGCAAGGGTTTGTGGCGCTCCGGTGCAGGTTGTACCTGTCATGATTGAGTAGAGTAGGCGGTCGGGTTCAAATGCAAATCTGATTCATTTAGCTCAGAGTTGAGCACCGGCAAACGGAATAAGTGAAGGTTGATGATGTAAAATGAATCGTGAATACAGACTGGCATTTATATAGGACACACAGACTGGCATTTATACAGGTGATGATGATTGAATGATTGAACCTAACTAGAAACAGCTGTGGAGGAGAGGTGCATTCTGGGGAATGGAGTCCAGATATGAAAACAGACACAAAAACCCAGAGTTCATGGAGAGCTGGAGTGCCATCATCAGTCACTAGCTGGCTGCTCCAGCTGGGCGTGACAACTGTTAGTATGACAATATAAACTATCAATAGCCTACATTGTTGAACAATTACAGAGTAATGCTTAATTTTGTCCAATATAATAAAGGAGTTGTTACATGAACATAGACTTTATTCCAGATGTAACAAAACTACTCTTCATATTCCCCTTTTCAATTCATTGCTGTATGGCAGTAGGCCTACTAGTTTGTGTATTGTATTTTTTTTTATTTTTTTTTTATTAAAAGCCGCAAATATTAGTTAACTTTAAGTTGAGTCATTTTGTATTAGTATAGGTCTATATAGGCTTTATTTATCTATATAATCTAAATGAGGAATATATTCCCTTTAATGGTGTTTACAGAAGACAATAAGGAACATAAAGGTGCACAAGCGTTGAACACATCGTGTGTAGTGTTCTGTAGTTTTTATTGGTTTGGAACGACATGGTGGTAAGTGCTTAATCATTTTGGGGTAAACCTAAATTTTTGTATTTGAGTAACCCTTTATACAAAATTTTGGGATGGCTTCTGCCTTCTGCAGGTATCTAAACATCTTAGATAACAGAACTGTCTGCGTCTGAGGTTTTAGAACAAAAAATATTTTTAATCATTTACACATGATACAAAATTAGTTACATAATATTATGACAAATATTTGACACTGACTATGCCCAAATCACCACCTATACCTCTTAATAGTGCACTACTATATTTGAAACCATGGAGGACATTATCAAGAGCATGTATTCATTGCAATAATGAGCGATGTACACTCAGTGGCTTGAAAATACACATAATGCGCTGTGAGGTCATACTAAACGAATTCCCACATCTCACCTGAAGATGGTGCCTGCAGATAAATCCGCCATTCATCCATTTTCCAAACTTGAGCCACCAGTTTTTTGCTACGTTTCAAACAATTATAAAGCAGCAAGCATAAAAGCTCCAAACTTAGTAAACAAAACAGAAGACAATGGTTTGAGGCACTTTAAACTAAACTGGACAAGCAGTTTGGAGAATGGATAGGTGGACTAGAAGTTGTGTGAAATGTGAATAATGAAAGTAATTAAAAAAAGGTCCTCCAGAAAACTTTACTGATATTAAAAATAAAGGGGTCCTAAGGGGGACAATAATAGATAAATAAATAAAACATATTTCAATGAGTTATATGGTCACATGGCATGCTGGTAAAATTGTTAAATGTGTAGTGCTCTCACCTGCTTTAGGGTAAGTGGCAATTAGAATGTCATCAGGTCTTGCTTGAAAGTTTTTAACTTTTTCCCAGTTGTCAGTGAAGTAGTGGATCATAGAAACACCCTCAAAATCAAACAGCTCAGGCCGACTAGGTGGTTTCATCTAGAGTATCAAAAAGTGTCAGTTTATTGTTGAGGTTTAACGGCACTGAATAATCATGACTGAATCATCATTTTCCATAAATATTCAATGCTAAAACCCATAGTTGAGCAAAATGCTAGTTACTATAACGACAACAGTAATGTATACATACATATTATATGTACATATTTTAAGATTACCAATGAATATATATTTAGTACGTCGGCCTGTGAGTGGTCGTGTTGGCGAGAGAGTGCGTCAGCCTTTTCATTATTTGACCCTGGTCGATAGGTGATCTGGAACTGGAAGTGTGAGAAGAATAGCGACCACCTAGCTTGGCGGGCGTTAAGGCGTCGAGCAGTTCTCAAATACTCCAGGTTTTTGTGATAGGTTAGGATGAGGAATGGAGTAGTGGACCCCTCCAGCAAATGCCGCCACACCTCTAAAACTGCCTTCATGGCTAGCAGCTCTCTGTCTCCGACATCGTAATTAAGTTCTGCCGGGTTAAGTTTTCGACAAAAGAAGGCACAGGGGAAAAGCATAGCTGGAGTGCCATGGACTTGTGAGAGGATGGCCCTTTGCCGGTATTGGAAGCGTCTACTTCAACCGTGAATTGTTTCTCAGGATCCGGGTGTCTTAGGAGGGAAGGAGACCATGCCAATCTGTTTGTGCCTTTGCCATTGCGGGTGAGCGAAGTCAAGGGAGCTGCCACTTGGCTGAAACCTCGGATGAACCTTCAATAAAAATTAGCAAATCCCAGGAAGCGTTGCAGATCTTTGATAGTCTGGGGACGAGGCCATTGTAGAACTGCAGAGACTTTATTATCGTCCATGGTGACTCCCTCTGCTGAGATAATGTATACCAGGAAGGAAACTGTGGTCAGATGGAATTCACATTTGGGTAATTTTGCATATAATTGATGTTGGATAAGTCTCTGAAGAACTGCACGTCCGTATTGGATGTGATCTTGTTGAGTTTCGGAGTAGATTAGTATCCCATCAATGTAGACTTGTGTAGCATGTCCCAGAAGATATCATTAATCAGAGCTTTAAAGACTGAGGGGCTGTTGGATAGTCCAAAGGGCATCACCAAATATTCGTAATGCCCAGTGGTGGTGGAGAAAGCAGTTTTTCACTCATCCCCTGCCCGGATACAGATGAGATTACAGGCACATCTTAAGTCCAGTTTGGAGAAGATACGAGCCGAACGGAGTGGTTCTAAGACAGAGCCAGTTGTAAGGTGTAGCAGTATTTGATGATTATTTCATTTAGGGCTCTATAATCTATGCAAGGCCTCAATGATCCGTCCTTGTTCTTCACAAAGAAGAAACTGGACGAGGCCGATGAGGATCAAGGATGAGGGATGGATGGATCCCTTGGCAAGCTCCTCATCAATATACTGCTGCATGCTCAAGGTCTCTGGCTGTGACAAGGGGTATCGTGGTGTGGGGGAAGTTGTGTGGCTTTGAGTTTGCTGAATGCCAGGTGGAGGTCGTGATATACTTTGTAAAGGGTTTCTAGTGACTGTTTCTCAGATGGTGTATCCGACGTAAGGGAGAGGTTCTTTCTTGGATAACTGAGGCACTTCTGATGGCAGGTTGGTGACCATTGTGAAGTTTCATTGCTCTTTCCAGGAGATATGTGGGTCGTGAAGGGTGAGCCAGGGGTGTCTGAGGATGATGGCGTGGTTAGGTGATTGTGTAACGTAAAACTGGATTGACTCAGAGTGCAGGGAACTGGTGATTAGAGTTGGTGCCTTAGTGTGGTGGATCCTTCCGGCTCCTAGGGGCCTTCCGTCAAGGCCTGCCACCGCCATGGAGGGTGTACATGGAATCGGTGGATATACGGTGACGGTTAGCAAAGTCTTGGTCAATGAAATTACCAGCAGCACCAGAATCAACAAAGGCTTTAGCTTTTATGTGACGGCTCTGAACAATGAGGCACACAGGGAGTAGTAAGGAGGAGGATAATGGAATGAAGATTACCCGAGTGCTAGAAGGACGAGGAGGTCTAGCTGAACACTGAGCCCGGAGGTGTCCTGACTGGCCACAGTAGAGACATAAGTGGTTTCTCATCCTCCGTTCTCGCTCCTCCTCAGACAGGCGGGTGTATCCTATTTGCATAGGCTCCTCGGTAGTGGGCTGGGGAGCTGAGGTGTGGCAGTAAAAGAGTGGCGCCCCCTGTGTGAGCGAAGTAGGTGGTCCATTTTGATTGCCATGTCCATAAACTCCTCCAGTGACTTGCTGTCATCACGGCATGTTAGTTCTGCTTGTAAATCTGCTCTCAGCCCACGGCGATACATGGCTTTAAGAGGTTTTCCTTCCCAGCCTGCCTGTGCAGCCAGAGTGCAAAAGGCAAGAGAAGAATCTGCTGCAATGGAAGTTCCCTGGCGAAGATTGAGTAACTCATCCTCGGCCTCTTTACCATCCTCCTCATGACCGAATATCTCCTTGAACTTGGTGACGAAGTGACAATAAGATGGGAAAGCTATTTGTTGTCCTTCCTACAATGCAGTTGCCCATTTGAGTGCCATTTCAGTGAGGAGAGAGCAAACTAATGACACTTTGCTGTCCGTAACAAAGCTCTGAGCTTGAGAATTAAATTAAAGAATGTAAATAGAACATTGCATAAGGAAGCCCTTGCATTTACCGGTGGAGCCGGTGGGACGGGAGATGGCGCCACGGCGGCCACTGCTGGAGGATTGGCCGGGGAGATAGACTGATTCACGGTGGTGGTGAGCGTCTGTATAGACCTCACTAACTCCTCGGTCATAGTTGTCAAACCATTGAGTTGATGATGGTGCTCAACAGTCATAGTGGTCAGTTGATCAAGCTGTTGATGATGGGCAGCGAGAGTCAACGCTTGCCGGGTTACCTCTGACACAACACTGTTCAAAGCTGCTGGATCCTGTTCCGGCAAAGTCTTCTGTAACATTGACTCAGGGACGTACAGATCTATTCACCAGGCTTTATTAGAAATAGTCAACAAGCAAGGGTAATCACCAGTAAACGGGAACAGCGTAGATAATCCAATAGACAGATCTTTACACAGGCACAGGTCACAATGGCAGGCAGTGAGAATCAGAATGAGAATAAACAGTCCAGGGTCATACACGGGAAATCCAACACAAGAGAAAACGCTCAGAATTACCAGACTCATATGGAACGATAAGACTTTGCGATGATATGAGAAAAGTCCACGCCTTAAATAGGCGGCATGATGACAGACGAATGAACAACAGCTGTAGTGGAAGAAGCGGAGGTACGTGGGTATAAAGTGTCCGGGTAGGAACTTAGAACGTGGGCGATGGTTCCCGCTGTGTCCGTTCAGAGAGGGCCACAGAGGCGCTATCGGTGACAGTACCCTATATTTATTCAGTTTATTTACTAGATTAATTTAAACCTTAAACAACAGTCTCAACATCAATATAACAAAATTTTAAGCCAATAAATACAATCCGCTGCCCATCGCGAGGCGCCGCACAAGTCCGAGTTTGCACACAAGATCACCGCCGATCGCAAGACATCACACAAAATGGCCGCCGATCCTGAGCCACAGCACCAGCCTTCAGCCAAGATGGAGGTCCGACCACAGTCTTCAGCCACCATAGACGTCGCCCCTGCGTAACTGGGCATTGTGTGTTGCGTATGAGGACAAAAAGGTCCTTCCCAGGCCTAGAAGGTTAGTGTCCAGTTTAATGGACCCTCCATTAATGACTGTGAGAACTGTGGTTTTTATCTGGGTTCCTGCACAGGCTGTTTTTGAGACTGTTCCCCAGTCGCCGGTCCCGGTATTACGGCCAGGAGAGCCATTGGATTTCCTCGCGTTATCTAGTCCGCATTGTACGGCTGGCAGCCCCGTTTCCCTGTGTAGCGAGCCATGTAAAGCTCAGTTGGTCCCTGGAGCTGTTTCATGCCCAGTCAGTCCCAGTCATACAGCCAGTAGTGCTCAGGTTTTTTTTCATGAACCGTGCCATCCCTAGATACTACGTGATGACATTACTGATATGTAAATTAGAGCATGATATCATCTGGCAACATTTAGTTACTTTTCGGTTACACAGCCTGACGTGCTGCGGAAGGCCGTCACGATTTCTGACCAATCAGTAATGGGTCCCAGCCCTGTATCAAGAGTGGATGAGCCGTGCAAGGTCCAGACGGTCCCGGTTACACAGACAGGAACGCAGTAAGGAATCCTCGCGTTACCCAGCCTGCAACTGATGGGTCCTAGCCCCGTAGCACGGAATGAGGAACCGTGTAGTGTCCTGTCTGTCCCGATTACTCCGCCAGGAGACCTGTTGTCGGTCCTCGTGGTACCAAAGCCGCAGTTAACAGGTCCGAACCCCGTGTCATGGCCTGAGGTGCCGCATGACATTCAGTCGGTTCCGGTTGCCCCTTCCAAAGAGTGATTGTTGGTCCTCGCGGTTTCACGGTACGAGGGACCGTGTTCAACCCAGTCTGTTCCAGTCACGCAGTCAGCCGAGCTGCAGAAGGTCCTCGCGGTTCCTAGCCCGCAAATAACGGGTCCCACTCCCATAGCACGGTACGAGGAGCCGTGTGTTACTCAGTTGCTCCCAGTTACGCAGCCTGAGAAGCTGCAGAAGGCCCTCACGGTGTCTAGCCAGTCGATAACAGGTCTCCAGCACCCAGCGAACTCTCTATGTTTTGTGTTTTCATGCCTAATTCCCACAAACTCATCTATCCGCCCCACTTATCTGTTGTCATGATGTTTCAGTGTTGGCTCCACCCATTTGACCTAGTTTCATGTGTAGAAAGACCGGAAGTATTTGTATGTTGCCACAGTCCATTAGCACTGTCAACCTGTTCCCACGCCTCTGATGCTCACCATTCCTGGTAATGACCTTGTACGTCTGTCTATTTCAGCTCTGTGTTTTTAAATAAACAGTATGCGTATGAACCCGAATGTCTCCTCGCTTCCTGCGCATGACAGTTCCTTTGCCATTTGTGACTATATATATATAAGTATTACAATATAAGTATTAATTTTGCCCTAGAAAACTTGTAGATTTCTAAAATAATGTGAAAATCTCAAAGACTACATTGAATTAACTACATTATCATTATATTACTCTAGTATACTATATTTCAAAGATAAGTAAAATCCAAATATGCTTAACAGGTTTAAACAGGTTTTCAGATTTATAATACTTGTTCAGTAAGTCCTAACTTATCATTAAAAAGATTTTTGCATGTGCACATGTGGAATGGTCCTTAAAACACAGTTTACAGGTGGACAAAATTTTTTTGAAAAGTTACTGACGTTTCTTCTGACTATAAAAACACCCTAAGAAAGATTTAGATTTATTAATGTTGTTTTCATCAAAATATTTAATAAATTTAACTCACTGGCAATGATTCAGGGTTTTCCATTATGCCGATTCCTTTACAACCGTTTTCTTTATCTTTGTCCCCTATGTTGCTCCTCGATTTTATTCTCTTCAAATGTTTGCGCACTGTAGAATGCTCATACTTCCGTATCACAGCATATCCTATTCTTCCTCCCTCTTCACCTGCCTATCCCTCCCCCCTCTCTATCTCTCTCTCTCTCTCTCTCTCTCTCTCACTAACTTGCTCTGTACTTTGTACTGAACGTCAAACAGGTTATGCAAGTTCTGACAGTAAAAGTAATACAAAGGACACTGCCTAGAGCCTCTCAACTGGCCTTTTGTTGTTACAGGAAGATTTTAAAGGGTCACAACACCCCCCTGTGTCAGAGGGGCTTTTTCACACCTCAAGTTTGAAAAACTTTCTGAAAAGGGGCGTTTCTCACTGGGGGTAAGGGGTGGGGGTAGAGTGGGAGACAAAGCGGAGACTGCATTAACCTTTTGAGCAGTATGGTCCCACATTTGGGGTTTTTCATTCCATGCCCCTGGGAGTACAGTCCCACATATGGGATTCAGAATGTTCGGTGACGTTGCATAACTGCCAAATTCAAACTAAGATTTGGCGCATTTGCTGGCGCTGAGCCAGATATAGACATGCGCTGTGCTTGTCATATTACCACAACTATACAGTGTTCTTTAGCAGATAATGCATATTTTAGGTTTCTGACATTTAAATACACATAAGCACTAGCGAAACAATGCATTTAGAGCTTATAA
>JAUMHQ010000061.1:17987091-18000903 GCA_032361165.1 Enteromius paludinosus | reverse complement strand
ACAGAGAGAGTGTGTCTGAACCCCGAACATTATCAGGAAGGCTGTTCCAGAGTTTGGGAGCCAAATGTGAAAAAGCTACCAACAGTCCAGAGTTTTGCGATCTTAGGGAGCGTGATGGATTGTAGCGTGATAGAAGACAAGTTAGGTACGCAGGAGCTAAGTCATTAAATGCCTTATAGGTAAGAGGTAATATTTTATAGCTGATGCGGAACCTAATAGGCAGCCAATGCAGAGACTTTGAAATTGGGGTAATATGATCATATGATAATTTTTATTTGTTTTTGTTTTTTATTTCCAACAATAATTACTTTTATTAGTAGTATTAGTAGTAGTACTTTGTTGTTCTTTTGTACTTAAACATTTGTGTATTGCTACATCAATTTTACAAACAAAATGACCCATATAGAAACCTTTGATATTTGCTCTGCAAATAGCCTATTTTTTATAGTCTATTGATTACTTTTATTGTTAACTCTATTTACTGCAGAAAACTGTACACCTACAACACATTTCACATGTCAACATGGTTGCTTTTGAATATTTGATGCATGTAGTCTTATTTTATCATTTAATATCACAGAAAATACACTGTTGCCAAAAGTATTGGGTTTTACTGGCAGCTGGATGCCAGTAACTTACTGTAGATTTAAATTTATGGTAATTTCTGGCAACAGTTTGTTCAAAGATAAATGAACAATAAACATTAAAAAGTCTTTATTTTTACAGGAATAGATGAATAAAATAACAGTCTCATGCAAAGCATTTCTGGGAACCAAAATCAGAAAAAAACTGAAAAAGTTTGATGAGGATTTCTGGTTCCCTGAATGCTTTGCATGCAGTTTTTAATAGTTTTGTTTTGTACGATAAAGACTTTTTAATGTTCATTTAACTTTGAACAAACTTTTGCCAATAAATTTTGATAAATATAGATTTACAGTAAGTTACTGGCATCCAGCTGCATAATTACAGAAAGATTTTTACAGTATATTCTAACATTACAATGCCTCTATGTATAAGGCAAGGTTTAAAAAGAAGTGATTGATTCAGTCAGTGTGGAAGAACTTCACTGGTCCGCACTGAGCAAAGTTATAATGCCAGCCCAGCTGGACACCTCTGGTGTGATTTTAAATGCAGACCCTGAGCCAATAACTCATCACCAAACACTAAATGGACAAAAGTATTGGGACACCTCCTTCTTTAGAAGGCACTTCCGGAGCAAAATAATGCATTAATAGAAAGGGAATAATCTTAATTAGAAGAAAGGTCACCTTCTAAAACCCTTGAAACCAAATAAGTCTGAATTAATGTTGCATCGCTGCATTAATAGAAAGAAAATTATGATATAGACAAGTGTCCAACCAAAGGGAACTATATCAGTGAGTTTTAAAAAGGGAAAAGAAGAAAACAATTTTATGTGGCTTATGTGATGTTTTCTCAGATTTTTCAGTTGTATTGAAAATTGAAGATGACTTTGTGAAGCGAGTGAATTCAACTAACTAGTGAAAGATAAAAGACATGGTGGAAGAGCCTGTCCTCCAAAAAAAAGTGACTCTATAGGTTGTTTCTGAAAAGTGCCTTATTAAGACCTACATTTATTTAACTTAAAATTATCATTAGTAGACATCTAGTAAATAGTCTCTACTTTA
The DNA here is from genome assembly GCA_032361165.1 of Enteromius paludinosus. Taxonomy (NCBI): domain Eukaryota; kingdom Metazoa; phylum Chordata; class Actinopteri; order Cypriniformes; family Cyprinidae; genus Enteromius; species Enteromius paludinosus. The sequence goes on along the minus strand of JAUMHQ010000061.1, from coordinate 17,999,257 downwards.
ATTCAATTTAAATACAGATAACTATTTAATGGGTTATTTTGCACTAATAAACATTCTTTTTACTTTATTAGTGTCTTGGATACATTTCTTAGATACAAGTTGCTTCCTCAAAGGCTCTTCCTCCATGTCTTTTATCTTTTAGTAGTTGAATTCACTTGTTTCACAAAGTCATCTTCAATGTTCAATTGTCAATACAACTGAAATATTTGAGAGAACATTACATAAGCCACATAAAAATGTTTTCTTCTTTACAATGTTTTCACCATTACAATTCCCTTTGTTTGGGCACTTTGAACTTTCTATATCATAATTTTCTTTCTATTAATGCAGCGATGCAACGAATTCACAGCAGACACAGAGATGGGGCAATACAGCTATGAAAAAAAAATCCTTTGATAAACTTTTCTCTATCAAAGTAAGCTCAACCGTATGGTAGAGATATCAGTTAAACCAAGTGTCACTCAAAACAATAAGTCAATTGTTTTATTTGCCTTGCAAGTTGCTGTAACTTGGTAAAAGTAAAGCTAACTACCTATATCTAAGTAAGGTGAACTAATTGATTGTAAAATGTAGCTAGCTAATGTTAGCTAGGTCAACAAAATAAATATTGCATAGGAATATTATTATATAAAAGTATGTATGGTCACTCTCCATAGTTGGGTTTTTTTTTTGTCATAAATTATTCATAATTGGTCATCCTTTATGTCTGTCAGTATTCCCAAGAAGTAATAGTTGTGCACATACAAAGTTTCTGTCTGACAGTTACAATATATTATAAGTATATAAATAGAGGTGTGATCCTCGACATCCTAGCCAAATTTGCCCATTGCCTTCTCACCATCATGGCCTTCTAACCTGTCTCCTCTCCACCAAAAAGCTGGTATGTGTTGGGCATAATTAAGCACTTGAACAACTACTTGTAAATGTAAATTTGAAAATACTCTTTTACATTTGATTCTCTTCATCCAGAGTTTTTGTATGGCTGGTCTCAGTCATTCTAGCTTAACTTGTGATAACTGGCTAAAATGGTTGTAGAGATTCTACAATAAGAACAGGATGAGGAGATGAGGCAATTTGTCCTGATTCAGAATCTGAAATATCTGATGCTGATGACCTAGATTATGTGCCACAGGGTCAGTTTGGAGTTGTGGGTAAGGCTCCCCAACACTGCATGTTTTCCATGTCCCCTTAATAAACTACACCTGATTCAGCTCATTAGTAAAGACAACCAAAAGCTGAAATGGGTTGTCAGACAAAGGAAAGATGCAAAATGTGTAGTGTTTGGGAGCCTCCAGGAACTTGGTTGGAACATTTAATAGTTCATATAAGTTTCACTCCACATAAGATTGTCTCTTTATTTTAAAGCAAACATTATACAGCATTCAAAAAAGTACATACATTAAAAAAATAACAAAAGAACAGCACACTGCCAACAGAGGAGTGACAGATAACGTTTTGACCATTTGGTCTTCTTAAAAAAAAACATAGCCGTGGGCAACTAACAAGAAATCAATTAGCACACACACACACAATGAAATTTTCTCTGAATACAATTTCTCTGAATGCAAATCAATTAAATGAGTTTTGGTAAGACTAGATGTATACTTGTTGTCTTGCTCAAACGTAGCCTACCTGATTTCAGTACCTCGGACAATGACACCACAAGCTGTGGCGCTGAGCTCCATTTTTCAACTTAAGTTGGTCGTGAAAATTGGAGGCATTGATTCTAAGATCTTACGGTGCTTTTGGTAAACTGCAGCCTTTATGCACTCTTAAAATTTAAGCTACGCTATTTGGATCTAGTTTCATTGAGGAAACTTTTAACAGTCACTGAACCTTTCCGCTTTCTTTAAGAAAAATGGTATTTACACTAAGAAAAAAAAATGATTTTTATTTTTTAAAGAACTCTTAACTAACTAAACTAAAATTCTTGGGGAGCACTAAATATAATAACAATGTTTGTTATGGTGTTAGAATATGCAAATTATATATATAATTTATGACATTTGTGCGCGAGTAGTGAAGCTGTTCACTCTTAATAACAAAAAAGCTTCCAGTCTTACCAAAAGTGTGTAAATATTAAAAACAATCGAGAATGACCGCAGTGGGATACCAGTCACCTTGACGACATGCTTATTACAGAAGTAAATTGTCACTTTGTTCGCTCATTGAGACCTCTGCTGTGCGGAACCGGAGGGATGATCCGTGAAACCAGGGACGAAAAGTTTCAATAGCAAGTCACAGGGTAGCATATGGTGCTGCAAGCACACCGAACGCTGACACCAACAAATTGCAGATTTCATACTAATTTTCTATGGAGGGAAATTCCTTGCCACCCACGCGACTCATCTGTTTGGCTTTTTCTGTTGTTTTGTTGTTCAGTATTGCCTAGCATTCTGAAGCTAGAAGTTTATTTACAAAAAGCGAATTTATCAAAATAAGGCGAATTAATTTTTAAACATGCTTGTTTGAACTATATATTTTAATTAATAACTATTTATTTTTAACAAGTTAATACACATCTAAACTATCTCATAGAGAGAGAAAAAACATCCAAAACATAAAATCTATAATCTAAACTTGATTTGGCCGTTTTATATGCCGTTTTAACTAGGTTTTAACACAATAATCGGGGTTCAACAAGGTTCACTAGTGAGATCATTTTTGCATGTATTGTTTTACAGCTGTTTAGAAATAAGCCCATTGTAACCCATAACCTGCACCCTATAACGAAGAACTTTATTCATGTTTGTCTTATTCTTATTTTCATCATCATCATGATCATATATAGCTCACTTCTGGGTTAAGTAGGTTATTATTTCTGACAGATTAAATAATTTTTCACTATATCATATAGTTGACAAATAAAATGGGACTGTGTTCTATGGTGTATATTCTTCGAGTAACAAATAGCAATTTTTTTTTTTTTTTTTTTTGCTGTCACAGCATAGGACACACTGATATGTCAGCTACCCATAGCTATGTATAGAAGTAATTGTTATTTTGTTTGCAAGTTAAAATAGCCACGCATCTTAAAAGGATATTAATTTACAGAAAGAACTTTAATCATTAGGCCTAATTTATCGCGATGAACTCAATATTCGCTGATAAATTCCACAAGTCTTCGTTCTTATACAGATTTGTTGCTTTTCTTGGAGGGTAAATAGCAGATTCTTTGCAACTCAAAGAGTCCCAATAGACAAGATGTTGTGCTTAACACTGGGAGTGGCCTTTTGTCTTTAGTTTCTAAAAGAATGCTTTCACACAGCTTCCATCCTTCGCCGGTTTTAAGTTACTATCCACTAATTTATTTCAGCACCTAAGAATACCCAAAGCAATGCAAATGTGCCCTTCTGTTTTTCTTTAACCTTAGTGCACACAGCCAAACACAAGACCGTGCACGTCTAATTCAAAGTAAAGACTTCTCACTAGTCTATAGACTAGTCATGCTCTTGTCTATAAAAATTCATGACACACAATACAATGTTTGATAAGAACAAAATAAATAAAACATGCAATTAAAAAAAAAAACATTTAAAAAAAACCCCAATAATAATAATAATAATAATCGCGTGCTATTTATTGATTTATTCTGGAAAGTTGATTTTTGGAGAATTTGCTCTGCTCACATGTAGTACAACACTACATGTGGCGCATTGCAAACAATTTCTTAATGTAAAATTGTTACTGTAAAAGGAAACACTCAAACTATCTCTCAGAAAACAAAAACAAAAAACAACATCAGAAACATAATAATCTTATAGTACTGCCGAAATATGCTAAAGACGTTTCTCTCAAATGTCTTTAAATTGTGATGACAGTTTTGTTTGGCTTGTTTATATTGTTGGTAACGCTGTCATTTTGAGCTCAAGAACATCAGGTGTGTGTCTTTTACCGCCATGCATTTTGTAGCTATTTACATGTTAACAATGAATGGTAGTCTTTTGGAATAGGAACGTTTATTGCAGTAATTGTATAATTACTTCACTAATTGTTGTTAACAAGCCATAGAATACTTCAGTGACTACAGGATCTTCTAACTGGGCGCGCATGATAAAGGGCAGCTGGGGTTAATCAGTTACAGATGGAGAAAAGTGAAAGCACTTCCAAGCTTTTGATAAACATGCGCTTAACCTTTATCGCAGTCTGTTATTATGCCAATTTCGAGCACCAAATTGTCCCCGTCTTGTTTCTGACAAGGTGGAGGAAACAGTGGAATCTCTCAATACAATACAATACAATTATTTTCCATCTGAGCTTTGTGTGTTTTCTATTTAATTTTATCTAAAACTGTAGACTTTGGCACGGGTAACTAAGTAAATGGATTTGCTATTGAAAATCAACTGTGGTTCTTCTGTGCGTGAGACTGACGTGTAAATCAGCTTCACAAAAGAGAACTGATTTGCTCCGATTTCATACTGATTTGTGCTATTTTACGCTGTGAAAAGAGAAACAACTGCGATGTTTTAAACCAATTTTTTGGCCATTACAAACGTTTGAATGTCAAATGCATGTGTGACCGACGGGCATGTCAACCTGTTAAGAAAAACATAAAATACAGAACAATCAATCAATCACTTTTTTCAATCACTTTTATTTATGTAGCAACAACAGAAAAGCGACTCCATATAAACCACCAACCACACTTTTTTTTCTTTGGCAAAGTTTTGGTTGTTATTTGGTAAAAATGAAAAGAGAACTCATCTTAGAAGACATACAATAGACGTGAAAGATCAATCGCTTCGCTATACATATATAAACTGCAGTGGTTTTCATCGCTTTCTAAAGGCTCTTAACCGGAGCTGCTGAAATGGTAATACGAGTCCATCCCGGTGTCACGGCACTTCTTCCCTCTCTATAAATAAAGCTATTGTATAGTGAGGACGTCTCAAGCGAAAAAAGTCTTAAAGCTATCAATGGACATTCATTCATCCTGTCGCGTGTCACGCTTTTGAAGTAATTGCCTGCGCATTTTACTGCGCATGTGCAACGGGACATTATCATTTTAATCAAATCAAAATTGCTCCAGCAATGAGCATACAATTTTTGAGCAAAAAAAAAAAAATAAAGTTAGCCGGAGTTAAAGTATCCCGAAATGAACAACATGAAAGTTTCTGAAATTCCACCTAACTGTTTACCATTCTTACTTTTTTTCTTGGCAGAAAACACCTTTAGTTATTAAAAAAAAAAAAAAAAAAAAAAACTTTTTAAAACCCTGTATGAAATTCCCAAGGACAGGCTCTATTGATGGAGAAGTGTGGAAAATCAGGCGGATAGGGCCCTCGGACAGGAGGCGTTCCTCTGATTTTCCTCGCTTCGCTCTTTGAAGGGAACATCTGTGAGATGTCTACTTCTCTTTGAGAACATGTATTTTATCAAGCTTTAAATTTAGACCTTTACTCGTAGCATGACCGTTTGTATTCTGCAGACGTCCAAAGAACCCCAGAGCGTTTTGGTGGTTTTAGAAAATGTAGCTTTCGTTTGTAGAATTTTGACTTTTTAATTCAGTAAAGGTGATTCCCCTTCCTTATTGGCAGAAAATCGCCACGTTGTGAAGACACGGAAAAGATTTCCACGGTGCTGCCTGTCAACATGGCGTGAAACCTGAAGAGAAAGGGATGAATAGTCAGAGCTAATTCCTCTACATCTTAACTGGTTACTTGTAACATTTTCCATTTTACGGTGTTTCTATGGAACTCTAGGCTACCCCACACGACGATCTTGTTCGTTCATTTCTATCTAAACTAATGCAAATTACATATAAGATACTAAGATAAAATATTACATCATATGAAGGGTTAGATCAAGGTTAGACAAAAAGGCCAAGACTGCTGTTTCAAATGAAATAAATTTGACATGTAGCTAAGTGATGTGGGAAAAGACAATTACGTGTTAGGCTACGCCAATAAACGACCGATTATACCTGTATTATTATTATTATTATTATTATTATTATTATTATTATTATTATTATTTTATTGTGTATTTTTTCTTGTGATTGTGTGAATTAGAAGTCTCGTGGTTTGTAAAAGAAAGTAGCACAAAAGTCAATCTTAAGTTCCTTTTTTAAGAACAAAAGCACAGCCGGGAAAGCAACTTCATGCTGATTGGGTGTCCAGCAGAAACTAAATGGATGCTCTTTTTGCGCACCAATGATGTGAGCAGTGCATTGAGATGTTAAGTGAGTCTCTCTTTATAAAGCAGGATTCTAGGTAGAATTCCTTCACCCTAACACAAGGAATTTGGATAATTCATCTGGGTATCTAAGCGCAAAGAGCATTTGAGGACAATGGCTGCAGCTTCAGAAAGAATGGTAACGGCGACAGCTCAGAGCGTTAAAAAGGTAAATAAGATTTAGAAGTTTGTTTGTTAGTTTTTTTACAAAAAGTCTAGAACGTCTTTATCAGTGTGTATTGCTTTTATTTTAAATAAAAGAAATTATTGTGTCTTTCAGGTGTCCAAACCGCTGATGGAGAAGAAAAGAAGAGCACGTATCAATAAATGTTTGAATCAGCTGAAAAGTCTCCTGGAAAGTGCCTCTTCGAACAATGTAAGAAAATTAAATGGATTCAAAATTCATTCAGATTCTAACATCAAATGTCTATCTCAAAAACCAATTGATTTATTTTTATATTATTCAGATCCGCAAGCGAAAATTGGAAAAAGCTGACATTTTGGAGCTGACTGTTAAACATCTGATGCATCTGCAAAACACCAAAAGAGGTTTGTGTTCCATGCGTATTTAAATAATTATTTGATTTTTCATCTTCAACATAATTTAAATGTAGGCTATTATTAGAAAACAATAATACATTTTGATTTCTCTAAATGCAGGAATGCACAAACTGTGTGACTCTGCCGAATATCACGCTGGCTACAGAAGTTGTCTCGCCACTGTCAGCCATTATCTTCTCGCTTCGGACGCAGACAGAGATTCCCGCTCCGTTATGCTGACACATCTTAGAAGCGGTTCTAAGCTCGTTCCTGATTTCAGTACCGCGGAGAGCGACCCTCCTCGGATCCCTGCTTTAACTCGCACACCTCGTCGATCACACAAAGCTCCACTTAAAACAGACACTCCTCATCCCAATTTACAGCATTTACCAACTTCAGACAGATATTATTGCTCTATGCAGAAGAGGACTGAGATATGTGATATGGAAAAAATATCATTTAACGCACAGCCTGCAAACAATGGATCCAAGAAGCTTAAAAGCACAAAATTCAGTCTGAAAAATACAAAGTTTGACGAGTGCTGCAATTTTTCTGAAGTCTTGAAACAGAAGTATTGGCGGCCTTGGTAAATCTAAAGAATTACAAATGTCACTGTTTTACCACTTAGACTTTATAAAGTAGCTCTAATTTTGTTTCTCGTGCACTGTATATGTAGATCCTATTTTTTGATAAATGATGACAAATGTTTATTTTAATAATAAAAACTACAACACTGAATTAACTTTGGTTATTATGTCAACTGACAAATGTGTATGACTAGATGTAGACGTCAACTGCTGGGGAGATCGAGTGAATGTATTACTTAAATGGAATGCACTGTTATACGGCTATTTGTTAAAATATGAAATATGAAAAGCAATCTCTGTATAAGACAGGCTTGTCTCAAATTTATGAATTTATGAATTTTTTCCATGAAAAAAAAGTATTACAAAACGAAAATATGCATTTTGAACATGCAAGGTATTCGGTTAAAATAATAATAATTATTATTATTATTATTACCCATTGCGCAGCATATACACGCCAAAGAAAATTGGTTGCGTATCAATAGCAAGTTTTTGTTTTTATTTTTCGTACAATTTATAAGCACTTTCATGAGATATCCAACAGGCGAACAGTAGTGAAGCTTTGAGACTTATAGCAACCAGTGATGTTCGTTTGCACTTAAAAGAAATGTTAAAATAACCATTTAGTTTAAACTATGGTTTAACAAACAGATAAATAAATAAATATCAAGCGTTAACGTGTTGCCTGCGGATTTTCACTGACACAGTGGCAAATGAACTGGAAGCGTAGCCTACATCTCATCGTCTTAAACCGTCGTAATCCTTAAAAGCCATAGAGCTGTAGCTACATCAACCAATCACCATTGATGAGGAGAGGTTTAATTAGGGCCACAGAAGGACACACTGCATAGCTGAGCAACGTCCAGTGGAGACCTGAAATTTAAGCCATCCACAATCCACAGTATAGTGGTTACTGTGAATACCGTGACAGTTTAGTTGATTAACCTCCTTAAAAGAGTTTAAAAAAATTAATAATAACCCTAATGAATTACATAAGTATTATATTCAAAAAAATAATAACACAACAACATGACACCTGTGGTTTTCTGGGCTCAATTCTGGGAGAGACACAAAAGAAACCCAAAATTAGCTAATATTAACATTAACTATTAACTATTTTGACTGACTTCACAGACAAGGCTTAAGCTAGTCCCAGACTAAATTGCATTTTTGAGCTGTCTCAGATGAAAATATCTTGCTCTGACATATCTTAAATCATGTCAGTGTCATTGTTCTGTGTTAAGATGCACACCTGTAATATTTTCTTATGAGGCATTTTTGTAAAAGTTGCTTAAATATCTTAATTTAACTAGTGCCTAGTCCTGGCTTAAGCTAAACCCCGTTTGTGAAACCGGGCCTTAATCTTACAAATGTTGATATTTAGATGAAATCATAAGATTAAAAATAGCATAGTCTTTCATCATGACCGAGGAAAGAAATTTGGACGTGTGTAACATATAGTCATAGAGATATGATTTTTTTTTTTTTTAAGTCAAGAGGTTAAGAACAACACATTCTCATTACTGTTATTTATACAGTGCCATGCGAAAGTATTCATCCCCTTCATTTGTTTCACATTTTGTTATGTTGCTGCCTTGTAATTTAACTGCATAATTTTTTTTTTCCACATCAATCTACAACCCATACACCATAACTGTACAGCAAAAAAATTAGCAACAAGTTCTGTCAGGTTAGATGGGGGCAGATGTACACGTTCAGGTTTCTCCAGAAATATTTGACTGGCTTTAATAATGGTTATCCAGAGCGTTGTCAACAAGCACCTTTTGCTATGTTTAGGGTCATTGTCCTGTTGGAAGGTGAACCTACTGCCCAGTCTAATGAGCTAACTTCCAACTGTCCAAAATAAGAGTATAAATATTTATGCAATAAAATAATTTTTGTTTATTTATTTATTTATTTCAGAAATTTTCAAAAATTTTAAAACCCATTTTTTCTATAGCTGTGGTGTATGGAGTGTAGTGAGTGGTTTTTAAGGCGGAGGATAGTAGATTTGCGGGGTAATCAGTAATCATTTGTGGCACCCTGGGAGTTAGGTGCATCTTAATTACCTATAATTATACATTTTGTACTAATTCATATTACAGTGCAAACCTGTACATACTTAAAAATGTGTAACATTTTGGTTTTCTGTAGCGCAAAAATAAAAAGCAAAAACAAAAGAAACAACAATAACAACAAAAAAACAAAAAACAAAGACAACTTCCAGGAATAACTGGAACAACAACTTAAGAGCTCCATTTTTCAATGTTGATACCTTACTGTTGCACTTATCTGGTAATTAATGTAAAAAAATAGAATGGCCAGTCAGTAAGAAGATTTTCCACAAACTGCTGCTGCAAAAACAAACAAGGTGGAATGTGGCATCAAGATTAGGTTTTCACTAATGTAATGCAAAAGTTAGTTTTTTTTTGTTTTTTTTTTGCTTTGATAAATTTTTTATTAAGTGTTACAGAAAACAATTATAACAAACATATATCAATAAGTACACAGTGCAACACACTTAATTTTCCTTATTTTAAATGCCTTCCCTTTAAAGGCTAAAACAACAACTGACCCACCCACTGCAACCAGTTAAACCTGTTGTTACAGTAATAAAGGGCTGTCCACATTGGCCATAGAGTGTATGAGGTTATCAATTTGTGGTAGGGCTAAATAATTGTTTCCAACAAAATATTCAAGACACACAGGGGACACAAGACAAAATCAGAAAAATTCAGGACTTTAAATGGAGATTTTGAAAGTCGTATTTGCAGTTTATGTATCCCCTGCTCAGTCAACACCAATACACAACAGATCCAACTATAAAAACAAAAGATAATGAACACATGCATGCATGCATGCAATGTTTTAGCAATGCAATCAATTTATAATAAAATAGTTAAAAAAAAGTAACTCACCTTCATCACTGAAATGATTCAGTTTATTTCATCTTACATGACAGCATCCCAGCCTCAGCAAGTACATATTGGAGGATGAACCTGTTTTAACCTGTTTAATCCAAAACATTTTCCCAGGCATGAAAATATAAAAACTATATAATATAGTAAAAATAAATCAATAATGTGTGCACTTGAAGTAACATGTTTCTGCAGTCATAATATCTAGTTTTTATATATCTTAGCACAACTGTTTTAAACTGTTTGATCACATTCTAAGATTACTATTGTGCATAAAAAGCATATTCAACACTGACAGCAATTCTGAGATAAAATTAAAAAAAAATACAACCACAAACGCATTTCAAAATTGTTACTTTTTTGTAACATATATCATCAAATCTTTAGATTAATGTTACCAGTATTAAAGCATTAATACTGAAACTTATTTCTAATATTTGAATATTAATATTAACATTCTTTTTAATTAAAAGCGCAATGCAATATTTTGTCATCTCAACATTTTAGTATAATTTTCAATAACTGCAATTGAATTTATATTGTATACCTAAGTTCACAGTTATCTAACTGGTCACTATTGTGACCATCAAGATGTTTATTTTAAGTTTATGTTTTGCAAATAACATGGTTTCGAGAGGATCGTGAACGCAGTAATTACCCACAGCTGTCAGCCAGTTCCCTAATCAACCACTTCCAATCAAATCGCTTCCCCTTACTATAAATACGCCCTGATTCTACATTCCCGCATCTCGCTTTGAACGCATCAAGGTTTTGGTTCCAAAAGCACCTTAAGTCCTCTTAAGTCCACCGGTTCTCTCAAAATCTGGAATCGACCCAAACCGCTTCTCCTCCCATTTCTTCAGGATTGGAGCAGCTACTACAGCCGCTAAAAGAGGCCTAACCTCAAGCCAAATCCAAACCCTAGGCCGCTGGTCTTCCAACGCTTTCAGGTGCTACATACGCTTAGAACCCTCCGCCATCCGCCAAGCCATTATCCACCTCCGCTGAGGTCTTCAAAACCTCCACGTAGGTTTCTCTCCCAGCCTCCACGGAGGCTCTCTTATTCTTCCATAATCTATAAACTCCGCAGAGATTATATTAAAACCTCCGCAAAGGTTCTTTCCCCATCTCCTCGTAGGCTTACTACATATGCTCCAGTAACTACAACCTCCGCAGAGGTCAATTTATTAAAAAAATAAATAAATAAATAAATTTAAAAAATACCTCCGCGAAGGTTCTCTCTCCCAGCCTCCGTGTAGGCTTTTCTATTCTCCGTAAACCATAACTCACGCCGAGGTTCACCCCTCCCTGATTCTACATTCCCGCATCTCGCTTTGAACGCATCCCTCCTCCTCCCCTTCTCCTCCTTCTCCCATACTTTCACGTTCCTAGGGGGGCAGACGGTGAACGAGCCGAAGGCCGAATCCGAACCCTCGCTAGGGTTCTTTTAGGGTTCTTTCAGTCAGTTTCAGTGAGGTTTTCAGAGATTTATAAATCTTTTTTACTCTCACTTTTGTGACCGGTGGGATTAAATCTGTTTTTAACCATTGATTAGTTTACTAAATAATATAGTATACTATGTATAATAATATATTGTAGTCAATAATATATTGTAAATTCTAAGTGAACATTCATTTAACATATATCACCTGTATTTCGGTTTAAATATTTTAGCCTATGATTAAGCAAATGAAAATCTGACAGACAAGGCAAGGCTTATTATAGCGTAAGAAAGTCATTGTTAATCATAAATTGACACCTAAAAAACTTTAAAGATCAAATAATCTCCACTAAAATATAATAATAATAATGCTGATGATAAAGGGTGTAAATCGTTGGCTCCAGATGCACACACACACACTATAAGTCATTACACAATCTAACATGTGTTTAAATTGAACTGGAAATTAGGTGCTGGGCGTCCGGCCAGAGGAGAACTGGACCCAA
>JAUMHQ010000061.1:17972355-17983253 GCA_032361165.1 Enteromius paludinosus | reverse complement strand
ACTCTAGAAAAAAAATTTTGTATACACACACACATATATATATATATATATATATATATATATACACAGACAAAGTAATTGAATGGCCCCTAATTTCTTAGTCAAGAAAGGCAGCATTTTGACCAGAATCCTAAATTCTCACTGAAACATAAAGCTTACAACTTGGCCTCAGTAAAAAAAGCCCATGTTTATGAGCAAAAAGCCTAGTGCTCATTTCGAAGTATAAGTTTTGAGCTCAGGACACATATTTGCTGCCTTGGAGGCCAACTGACTCCATAAATTCAGCCTGGTATCAGCAAATTTAAAAAAAGACGATTATGTCCTTTATGCCATTTTGAATCCATTACACTTCAAAAATCTCAGTTCCTAGTTAAGAAAAACATTCCACAAAGCTTTAACACTAACAAGGGACTACTTGAAAATGCTCATACAACTGTCGTTTAGTTTGTGGATCCTAAGGATGTCATATAGCCTGACGATGCAGATTGTGAGCTCATAAAACTATTTGTGCTTCCTTTTCTTTCCCCTTTAAGCAGGTGCTTCTGGTCCACCCAAGCAGATGCATCTACCTGTCCTGTCCTAATACTTGAAGAAGACTGCTCCCCTGTCCGTACACCCGGGCCCAATGGAACAAACTCTGATACACACTTGTGCTCAGGGCATGCCTTAAGGCTCGAGCCTTCGCCAATGCTACCGTCCCTCGCCCTTTTCTGCAGATCCTGTGGGACCTCGCCTGGCGTGGCTCCTCTGCCATGCTCAGAGCAGCGTCTCAATGCTTGAGGCTCATGCTCAAAGTGCGTGAGTGGGAAGTGCGGCAACAAAATTACATGCTGCTCAAAGGTCTCTGGAACCAGAGAGATGGCGGAGGCTCGCCGCGGGCTCCTCATTGGACTAGCCAGTGGTGTCTCGTCAATGAAGTTAATCACTTCGTCGCGGCTAAAGCACTTGAAATCGTCCTCATAACGCTCGACTCGTGGAATCTGCTTGAGTGAATGCATGTCCTCGGATCGCCTCCGTTTGCGGTGTGTGTGGCTCTCCTCGTGGTAGGACGCCGGGCTGCTCCGACGTCTCTCGTGGCGTGGCAAGCTGTATTGCGGGATGCCAATGATGTCCTCTCTGGAGCCCCAGCGATGCAGGTAAGACGGGATCTGACCGGTGGTCCACATGTCGGTTTCGTCGTGGGAGTATCTTCTTGTAGGGGGCACCTGTAGTAACAAACAGACAGGTAAACCAGGACACTTCTAAAAGCCAAATTCTGTCTCAAACTAAAGACCTCAAAGCTTTTGCATCTCTTATAAAGCCAGAATCAATGAAATTGTGAACTATAATGGCAACACAAACCTGTTTTCACTTTAAAGTACTAAATATTCACATCTGCCTTTTTAATAGGTATAAAATGAAGTTAATGTTATTTTGCTTAGTTGAAAATCACTCATTCTACAAGCAGATACTCACATTCCACATTGTTCTGAGAACTACACAGGAAAGACATAAAATTAGTTTTTAGTATTTAAAGAACTTTAAGTACACTATCCAAAGCATACAGCACAAGCCTAGCATGAAAGCAGCTGCACTGGTTAATGCAGGAATGAAACAGCCTTTACAAAGAAGCCCTAAATGCATTATGAGGACTGATTAACAGGTGTGCTATACTCTGGCCAGTAGAGGGAAGCAAAGCAAAGTTTCCGTAACCTTACAGAGACAAGTTATATCTTATATTATGCTACAGAACTGAACATTTTTTACAATTTGGCCTTATTTAAGACTTGTTACTCAACTGATTTAAATGACATGCCTATTTTTGAAAAGGATTGTTTTTAAATATAATTTTGGCAAACAAAGACAAAGATGGACTTACTTTGCATTTGTTAGACAGTCTTAGATATTATTGTCTGGCAGCATTTAATGTTCTGAATTGCTTTACAGCAAAAACAATATCAGCTTGTACTTCCCAATTATTATGGCATTCCAATACTTGATGATGATGATGCAAAACACTGGTGAAATTGAAAAAGAACACTGTTTCTACAGAAATAGTGGTTTAAAAAGTCAGACACGTCAGCTTTGAGTTCTTTATCAATACGCATCAGTGTTTTTGTTTTCTTGCCGAACACCTTTAAAACAAATCTAACACACACAATGTTAATGGTAGTTCAATAAACTTTGAAGAAAACTTCAAAAGTTGTTTCGTGCAATGTATATAGCAATAAAATCAGCAATGGAAAGCAGTCAAGCACTGCAGATTGCCTAACAGAGCTTAGGGAAGTGTTCAGCGTACACATTTATGGCATATTCTCCACATTTAACCTCCAAGTCTAAATTTTCATTCCAGACAGGCTAATTTTTTGTAGCTTGTTAATTATTTACACACAGAGAAAAATGGATGGTATGTAAAAGGTCAATGAAAGTTACATGTGGAGGTTACATGTGAGCACTTATGGGCAGTATGTGATGTAATCATTTGAATGTAAAAAGGTTCAAAGTTTGAAGTGAGCCTACTGGCAGTCTGTTATATGAATTCTTATTTACCTTGAAAGCCTTTCTAGTACTAATTTAAATGATTGATTGGATTGATTTGTATTTTCTTTATTGTTTTTTTACATTCAAAAGATCAATCTAAATTTGGATTGTGTCATGAAGGTATAAACTCCTACACAGATCACACATCAACTGTGCCTCTACAACTAATATAAAACTAACAAAATTAATGTCATAGTATCATCAATTTTTACATGATTATTCAGACATACTGTGGATTTTAATTGAGACTAGTGTTTTTTTATTAATTAAAATTCGCAATGACTTCAAGTTTTTTACTTTAAACTGAAAAGGCATCAGTGGCACTAGTCACATGAGCCCTGCAACAGTCGAAAAAACTGCATAAAAAATACCAAGATACCATTCAGGTGAAGAAACAAAAGTGCTTGTTAGATCATATTTTCCCCCAAAAATTCACACGAAACAAAAGTGTCCAATTTCAGTATCAAATAGGTCACACAACAGGAATGTAAAATGATTCCAGTAAAAGTGTTGACAGTATTATAGTGACTATAATTGTTTTTGCAAAAACTGAGGCGGAAGGCCATTGCAGCATGCACACTTTAGTTAGAAATAAAGAAAAGATCAATTTGAAAACAAAATCAAGGGAAATATACCTGCAAATAGTGCATTTTATCTTCCTGAAGCTCCCTCAATGGATAACCCTGGGGGCCCCCCCTTTCTAAGGTTGAGAATTCGTACTTGGAAATACGGTCTACCGTCATGATATCACCAGCAGAGCTATAGTCAAATGGTCTGTCAAATATTAAGTCCGGATGAATGCCTCCATCCTGGCTGTTTTCTGCAAACGCAGAAAGCATATATTTGTTTCAGGATTAAAAATTAGTGTGCTCAAAATACACAGACAGACAGACAGACAGACGAATAGATAAAAAGGAAGAAAAACAATTTCCTTTTATAGATGTTCAGCGTCTGCTTTAGAATTTGAGTTAAAAAAATTGCTTCATGTGAAATCAATAGGATCCACTGAAGTGTCTCGTACTGTCTCACGACTGACTGTCACTGTTTGTTAATAGATGGTAGCTAGAGCAAACTGTCGTTTAAACATATTCCCTAAAATATGTTTTGGGGCAAAAGATTGTTTGAGGGATACAAACAATTTTTTATACTATAAAATCAGTTGTAGGGCAATGTGAAATGCTGATCTTAAGGCAAAATGGGGGCACACAGCAGGATGATAGATGATATTAGCTATTAGCACAGGCAGCTTAGCATGCATTTGAGTGAGACACAAGTACAAGAAGCAACCCTTATACATACAACTGAGTTGAGTTACACAAGGCAAACCGTCTGGAAAGAAGCAGAGCACTGGTAAAATTAAGATCACAGAATCCATTTCTTGCAAATATTCCTTATGATTGCAAACTTAGAAATGGGAATGTGCCAAATAGCAGGAAGGGTAATGAATAGAGCTAACAACAAAGTCACACACTTACTGTAACACCTACATTCATCAATACATACTGACAGCCTCAGTTCTCTAATAGTTTGTGATGAAGCATATTAATTATATCATTATCATGTGACCTCTAGTTAGGATTAATTAATCGTTTTATTTTTACATTTTAGTAGTGGTTAATACAAAGTAACACATTTTGTTGTAGTAACAATGCCTGCTGTAATGTTGGTATTTTGGCCTGTGGTCCTGCAGATCCTCAGAGGGGAGTTGGTCACATGTCTAAGGAATAGTGACATCATGCAAATCTGTGACACTTTCCTCGAGAGGAAAGAGAAGTCAAAATATACTGAGACACTCTGGTGAAAATAATATCCATCCATCTCAAAATAAAGGTCACATGATAAAACCAATGACTGTAATTATCATTGATTGACCTAGTAAATTTAAGTTTCCCCCCAAACACAGCAGTAATGAATATGTTACAAACAAACAATCTAAAAAAGAAATAAATATCCAAATTGTGAGACCAAAAACAAAACAAGCAAGCAAACAAATGAATAAAATAACACTATACAATATGCCATTTGTTAACTATATTTAGTGTGTTAATTAAAATTAACAAGCAATACCTTTGTTGCAGTATTTATTAATCTTTGTTTGTGCAAGTTACAGCTGTTCAGTGTTTGTCAGTACTAGCACATCCATTAAATTAACATTAACTACTTATCATTTTAATAATGTCTTAGTAAATCCTGTAATCATCTTTAAATAAATTAATGGTTGCTTTATACGTTTATACGTTTTTTTGTTTTTTTTTGTTTGTTTTTTATTGTTAGCTTATATTAACTAATGTAGTAAAGTAATCAAATATAAACGTATACACTGTAAAGTGTTACCAATAAAATACAATTATTTTGTTTTACTTCATATTTCCACTCCCTCTCTACAACCTGAGGCTGTGTATGAATAACACTGAACAAATACTACACGCTATAAATGCTACTTAAAAGAAATGTTGTATGCACTATACATTCGGTGCATCTTAAGATCATTTACTCTATGCACGTGAAAGCAGGATGATCTACTATTGTCACCAAAATTAAAGCTCAGTTGCTGCAAAGCAACCTTTCTGTAATTTTACATCTTATTTCCAACTAGTAATATCATGATATCTTGATGTGAAACTATGTGACAACAATTTAATACTAGAATTTAGAAATATTGGTCACACTTTATATTAGGTAACCTTAACTACTATGTATTTATAACAAAATAATTACAAAATACTTATTGTGGTCATGTTGTATTGCAAAACACTTTTGCTGCTTTTGAGGTGGAAAACTGGTAAGGTTAGGGACAGATTTGGTGGTATTGGTAGGTTTAAGGGTGGTGTAAGGGATGGGTCAATAGTGTAATTATACATGTAATTACAGAAAAGATTTACATATGTAATTACATATAGGCATTAAAAAAAAGCACAACATAAAAAACATATATGTTCACAATAAATGCATTGTACCAAATTATTAATTTAAATTAAGTAGTTTATAGTATTCAAGTCACTTAATATATAGTGGGACCCAAATATTCATTGCTGTATACTGTGTGCTGTCCTACATGTTATTTTAAAATAAACACTGGAGTAGCAGGATGTACAATACTATGTTATTCTGAACATAGCATTGCTTTCTCCTTGGAACATGCTAAAGGAAGCGTCATTACCTTCATCCACTTCATCATTGGACATGATGGCCACACATTTCTCCCAGACCATCTTGACATCTGCTCTGTAGCGGTCACAAGCCCACAGGAACATGGGGAGCAGGATTGATTGTGCTATGGAGCACCAGAGGACACAAAGGACCATCCAGCTGTAGGAGCGGTCAAATTTCAGGCTGGCAAAGCTCACCACCTACAATGAAGCACTGCAATTATTTACATGTTGAAAAGCAAATTCAAATGAAAACGACAGCATACAGTGGTGGCCAAAATTATTAGAACATTAGTATTGTGTTCCACACAAAAATTTGATTTGATCATTATCCAGTCTGTCTGGAACAATATGAACAGAACAAATGTCTCCAAAGATGCTTCAAGAAACCTACCTGCAAAGATACAGTACTGTTAAAAGTTTTAGGCACTTCTAAAAATGCTGTAAAATAAGGATGTTGTCGAAAACAATGTGATAAATAGATTTCCTTTGTCAAGTAACTTCTATTAATTCAATTAAAACAACATTTGGAGTCAGTATTATTTAGTTTAAAACAGCTTGGAGACTCTTCACAGTTCTTCTGGATTTAGTCTGTCTCAGTTTGTTCTGTTTCTTCGTGTTGTGCTGAAGATTAGTTTTGATTAATCACAGTTTTAAATATTAACTATACTATTCTCAGACATTAACTATAAATACGGTAAGCTGAGTCATGGATAAAACACTACATCATGATAAATTCTATATCACAATAATTTTTCCACATGCATTCAATAGAATAGAATCACATTTATCAATCAAGGCAAGATGTATTAATACACCCCTATTTAATAACCAAGATACTGTAGCGCACAGTTCAAGGACCTCTCACACAACTTCTACTTTGAATGGCTCTCTAGATAATTTTTTACACCATTAGTCTTCAACTGGCTTTTCTGCCAATACAACCTGATCTCACGGCAATTCGTACGTATTTTACGAGGTGGCTAATTCATACGAATTTGTACAAATGACCTAAACACAACCCCGCCCCTAAACCTACCCATCACGTGGTTTTAGACAAATCGTACAAAAACGTACGAGTGAGGTTGTACGAATTAGTACGAATTGGCACAAATTTGGCACCTCGTACGAATATGTACGAATTGCTTGTGAGACTGTGTTGGCTAATATCAACTATGCAGTAGGACATACAGTATTTACTTTTCCCCATTGCAGTTTAAAACAGACTAAAGTATCTTCTTTGTAAAAATGAACAGTAGTTAAAGCTTTCAGTAAATTGTGCACCATTTTTTAGCAGCAAGGTTTAAACTAGTGATTATATGCATACAGAAACTACATTACCGTTACAGTCTAAGAAAAAACGGATTTACTACAGGAAATGCACATGTCATGCTACTATTTAGATGGCTATTTACAGATTCTTTATTCCGTGACTTTAATATATGAAAAAAGGTAATTCTCAAAGCACTTAAGATCAGCAACTGAAGGGTGCTGTTTTAAAAGGCCTCACGGCAGTTCGTGATGTAGTCACGTAATTTAATTTAATCTATTTATTCCTGCCCCTGGCATACTGTATGCAGGGGTTTGAGAACCATTGGACTAGGCTGTACATACTGATGTTGGTTGGGGAAAATAAATATGTGAAGGGAACACCTGCTGGTGAAATTGCTGGATTCAGTGCATGAACATTACTACAGATAACAATACAATAAAAGACTATACTTGTGGTGTTTGGACCCAGCTGTCCCTGTGAGTCCTCCTCTGTTCATTTGGGACCCTTGGAAGTATATTTTAAACCTGTTGTTAATGACCTTGGTTTTAAGTTGGACAGTGATTTTAAATTGGACAGCCAAGTCAGAGCGGTGGTGAAGTCAAGAGTGAAATCTTTTCTTTCTAGGCAGCATTTTGAAACAGTGATCCATGCTTTTATTACTTCTCATTTGGACTACTGTAACTCACTTTATGTGGGGGTTAGTCAGTCCTTACTCTCACCCATCCAAAATCCAGCTAATCAGCTGCTCCTGGAAGTACCAAGATCCAGGAGGAAGCTCAGAGGGGGCAGGGCTTTGCACCTGCCCTTGCACGTTAGAATGGCACCTTCACTGTCAAGTTTCAAAACATGTCTTAAAACCCATTTTTATTCTTTGGCATTTGGCCTCAGTGAGACTTAGTTCCTTAATAACTTATTTCTTTAAAAATGTATTTGTTTATTTTTTTATTATTAATGTTGATTGTTTTAGTTTCAATGTACAGCACTTTGTGTCAGCTATGGTTGTTTTAAAGTGCTTCATAAATAAAGTTGATGATGATGATGATATATGGATGAATAGCGTAGCAAACCCGAACCCATTCCAAGAACATACTCCACACATGAAGGTTTATGGTGTATGTGGTCATGACTGCTACAAGACTGCTACTTGTTGTACTTGTCATGTGTGGGATGAGATGCATGAGAACTTTCAGACCTAGTAGATATAATACTCTCAAGTCAGTCTTGTAGTTTACATTCCTTTAAGAGGATTGTTGATTTACAGGCTATATCAGTAAGGTTATGCTGTATGGATTTTGTTTTCTGTCTGATGAGTTTTGGTCAATAGGAAGGTTGCTTCTAATTTAACCAAGTTTACATCTTTTGGAGAGCATTTGTTTGGTGGGAGGATTTTATCAGATATTTTAATCTGGACACAGATTTAACTATGCTTCTTGGGTTTTATCTGTTTGATCAGGCTCCTCTATAAATCTGTGTAAATGTTCATTTCCTGATGAACTGGCATTCACAAAATGGCAATGTGGTAGATCAGTTATGTAAGTAACACTAGGTCCCTGGGAATGCTTCAGACAACTGTCACACAGTGGAGGATAACCATAGCATCATCTACTGATAGACTTGGACATCAGGGAAAAACGGGAAAAAGGATTTTGTTTGCTAAATGCAAACAAAATGTAAGAAAGCAAAATAAAAGGAAGGGAAAACTAGGTCTTCTAATATTGTTGTTAACTAAAATTGTGCATCCAATCAAACTCTTCAGTAGAGCAATACTGGCTGGCATGAGCATTAAACCATTGAAAATCTAGAGACATTTACATACCAAACACAAGTCTGCATTTTATAAGCAAAATTTGAAGACATCACAAGAAAACATCAAAACAGTAACCACACTTTTGCTGTTGTATATATCTTTTGTGTCAGTTGACCTATTCTGTCAAGTCTGCAGAACCAGTTAAAAACCTGGTATATGTATATATGTGCATATTTCATGAACTGTATAAATGTAAAATATGGGGGAGGAGCTTCAATAAATCCCTTTTATGAGTTTGTATAAAATTGCAGGGAGTTTTCTAACTGATGTTGGATCAATATATTTAAAAGCACTCTTCATCAATAATACTCAAAGCCAATATCTGTCGTAGGTCAATAAAGGCAATTGCCCAACTCATATTCCCATGTAACGATAAACACCACTTACCCTCCACCAAAATCACCAGAAACCCCACTAAAGACTGCAGCCCTTTTTGTAAAATCTTGTTCTCTTAAATGAAAGTGAGCACTCACCAATATGGGGAATCCAGTCAAAAAGTCATATATGAAGACTATTCCACTGATCAGATAGGTGATCTGCAGTGACGTCTTAATGGGCTCTGAGCCGTCGATGGATGAACGCCTCTTGCCCTGGGCATCCTCCACTACAATGGTGGGCACATTAAATTTGTTCTTGTCCACGTTTTGACCCATCTGGATAGAAAAGGTCTGGAAGAGGGCAATTCCAATACAGATGACGCCCATCACCACACTCCCGCTTATCAGCAGCAGGAAGCAGACCCCAAAACCCAAGCCAATCTCAGTCACAATGAAGCGACAGTTGTCATGGGTGTAAAAGCGCTCTGTGGTATCATGCCAGCCCACAGCGGGCAAGGTGGACAGAATAAACGAAACCATCCAGATGCCCATGACCGTATGGACAGCCTGCTTTTTGGTGTTACTCAACCTATGAGAAGTTAAAAGAGATTAATAATTAGAATTGTCATAATTCTAGAATGAATGCATTAGTTATATAAAAGGCTAATAAAAATAGATAACATCACTGAACTCAAAATACATTTTCAACTTTACTAAGGATGGTTGTAACAACAGGGTTTCACAATTTACAAGGCTTAAATAAATATCAAGTTACTGAGCACACTTTCAAACCGTGTTTAACCCTGTCCACTGTTACAGCTCATGTATTTATCATCACAGTACCCTTTGCATTTACCATTACACTTTTACACAGTGTAATTATATCACTGTTTTGACAAATATTGCAAACAAACAAATAAAAGCAGACAGATGTTAAAACAGTGTTACTACCATCTCCTGTCTCCCCTATGTAACACCCATCTGTCAAGATCCACTCAATTTCTGATTCTGATAGAATCAAGTTCTACTTGTTTTTTTATGTTTATCTAGAAAATGTGTCATATTACAAAAGTAAAAAGGTTGTAAATAAAGGTTTATGCTGACTTTAAGCCAACTTTAAGCTTAGTGCACAGGACTGACAGGGAATTTCCTTGACTGAATAGCATAAGACTAAAATATTTAAGTAAATATGATTTATGGTTACAAGTGGAGTGCTATGTGAATTACTGTTCATTTCTAAAACAAATATTTCAAAGTGTTTTGTCAGCAAAGACAAATAATGATTTTTACTCGAAGGACACAGAAGTTCCAGTCATTATTAATTTAATATTAATATAAAGAAATATATCATTATAAAGTTTTTTAAGACTGTTTTTTTTTTTTTGCATTTCATGTTTGTATTTCTGAATCCTTCTCCAAAGTGTAATGGGTTGTGGGCATTATTACCAATTTGAGTGTGCACGCATCCCTCAACTCTAAAACCCAATGCAGTGAAGTGTAAAATATAAGTGAAGTGCAGTGAAGTGTACTTAATATAAGTAACTTTTAAATTATGTGTCAACTACATGTCAAGTAATTTTCATTCATTTGTAACTATATGTCTACTAACAGAGTAGACTGTTAGGTTTAGGGTTTGTAGAAGTTGACATATACTTGTAAAGTTTCTTATAGTTAGTATGTTGTACAGTATGTTGTGAACAAAATCAAAATAAAGTGTTAGAAGTTCCCTATCAGTCGGTCACTCCGAGTCACGTTGGTGACCGACGAATAGGAATCTCGCTTCGAGATGGCAAATCAACTCTGCGTGTATGTAAACACGCCAATGAAATTGG
>JAUMHQ010000061.1:17935446-17949301 GCA_032361165.1 Enteromius paludinosus | reverse complement strand
AAAAGGCTTGAACTACTTCAGTTGTGTGTAATGAATCTAAAATATATGAAAGTCTAATGTTTATCAGTACATTACAGCAAATAATGAATTTTATCACAATATGCAAATCTTTTGAGAAGGACCTGTATATGGGTGATTCTATAATTGTCGGTACATTTGGTGTCCCGTCAAAAATAAAGTTTTCAGCTTTTTTTTCAAAGTGCTTATATTATTTTATCATTTTACTTTATTTATTATTAATCTTTACTAATCACTATGAATTAAAAGTTGTTCCAATCCATAACAATATAATAATTAATTTTAAAAAGTGTCTTTAAAAAAGTGTCTTAGCTGAAAATCATAATTTCTTCTTGTCCGAATTTGTGTATTTTTTTCCATCATCTATCAATGTGCAATCAAACTATTTTACAGTACTTATTCTATAATTTTAATATTTTCATTTATAAAAAAAAACCTAAATCGTTTTCTTAGAAAAATGTGTCCCAAAATCTCGCGTCAACTCTGTTACCAAATCAAATTATGCCTTTAAATTGGGGGAATTCACTCTCAAAATTGTGTAAGTTACAGGGAATTATGTGACTTTGTTACTCACTGATAAGCACTGAAAAGTATCTGTGCTTTCTGTGAGAAAATATTTTAATCTAAAAACTTATTAGAAAAAGTTATTTTTAGAACGTCAACTCTGTTACTACAATATCAAAAGGAAAACAGAATTTATTACTGATCTCACATTGTGTGGTTTAAAGTTCTTTTAATCATATTTTCATTAGTGTGTTCTTAGCATTTATGCCAGCAAGTGGAGTTTTAGCAAGTGGAGGGAAAAAAAAGTGAATTCTGTTACACTATTGTCAGCATTGTCAATCTACCTAGGTAACAGAGTTTGGTGGAAACAGACTGGGACACCAAATGTACCTGCAATTATAGAATAAGTCTTATATCAACTCAGTTTTTATGGATATGTGATGTGATGTGCACCTTGACCTAATAATATTTTCGTTTGTTTTTCTGTGGCATCTGTTTTCTTTCATCCATACAATTCCCCTTATTAGGGATTTTGATTAGATTTAACATGATTGTGAAAATACAATACTTTATTTTGTTAAATGAGTTTTAAGGATTTCAAGGATGTGGAAAGACACTGCTTTCAAATGGAAGCTTTTGATGCTTTGCTTTTGTCAAAGTGAACTGGACTACAGTGTGTTAGAATTGGATGCTGTACTATGGAATCAAACATCTCTTGAAGCCTGACTGCACATTCATTACATAATATTCTTCCCCATGAATCACATGGAGGAAATAAATTTGAAATGAAAATACAGTGCATACATATACATAAACACACAGTATATATCCACTTCTAACTTTTTGCAGGGCATGTATCAGTTATATAATTTGTATCAGCAAATGTAATTTCAATGCACATTTAGATACATACATATAACATTATACAAATTACAGTTCAGTATTGCATCATCATACATTTTATTTGTAAATACATTGTAGTTGTTAATTTAGGTTGCTTGTTGAACTATCCTGTTGATAGAAAAAAAATTATGAATGACTGACACAATCCATATTTTAAATCATTAGCTTATGGCAGAATACACAGACTGTGATAAAGGACGCTTACCACTTACCAAGCTGTATTAGCCTTTCTCCCATTTTGAATATTTTTTTTACACAGCTTGATTCTAGTTCAGCTACACAGCTTTTACATACAAAAGTTGTTTCTTACAACAAGTGAAATAATAATTTGATTCCAGGGCAATAAAAGGGAGGAGCCTGACACTGCACTGAATGCCAATAGTGAGAGAAGCAGTGATATATAAGGAAAAACAGAAAATGATTACAATGCCTTCTTCTTTTGTGCATTGAGCCAGTTGACCTGGAAGTAAAATATAACAGCAAACATCCAACCTACTCATTCATCCCAGCCTCAGGTACAGCCATGCCTCTACTGATCTGCTTCATGGAGCTCTGGGGACATCTCCAGAACTTTAGCATCGAGCAGACAGCAGCACTCCTACCTGCTTACACACTGCAGATTCCTTCCCTCTCTAAAGCACACCTCCCCCCCCAAAAAAAAGAAAAAAAAAAAGAAAGATGGATACGGCCTAGTCTTTACACTGAACTAAGTCTGTGATTTAAGAATTTTAAGTTGTCTTTTTCTTCTATTAGAATAGTTATATTTAATTAATCTCAATACCTAAAATAGTAACATACACTACAATTATTCAAAATACTGACTGTAATTATTAACAATGGCAAGTACCACTTCAATTTTGTTTAGAAAATGTAAACATGATCACTTTTTTTATTATAATTTTTGATAGGATAATTTTAATTTTGTAAATAAATGCTTTACCCTAGTAGCATCAGCAAAACTGAAAGAACAAGAACACAAGGTAAGCTTACCAATTAAAATTAATCATTCTGCTGTATTAGAAGCTTTTAATGACTGAGACTTTCTCTAATTAACAATAAAAATGAAAAAAAAAAAAAAAATTATACAATAAATGAATAGTAATTGAAATATGAGAAAATATTACACTCTAAAAAAAAACTAATTTTACACGTGAAATCTTGTAAAATTGCTATAGTAAAAACTGTTAATGGGTTAACAGTAAATCCCTGTCCTATATACAGAGAAAAACTGTAAACATCTAATCAGACATTTCATGTAAGTTTACAGTAAAATGCTGTTAATTGTAACAGTTTTTACAAGTAAATAAAACAACTCAATGTATAATTTACATTAAAAAATTGTTAACTGATATTACCAGAATTCCCTGCGTGACACTCCACATTTGAAAGTATTTTGCTGAAATAATCATGTTTTTAAATAGTTTTTGTTATCAGTTATGTCAATTGGGCATTATGTTACATCTTCTGTTTAATGAATGTTTAATTCATTATTCAAGTGTTGTGTGTTACCATGATGGTGTTTTGTGTTTGCATGAATGACTCTGTGCACCTTCTATATGCTAGCTACTTGTGGCAAAACTACTTGCTATTACATGTGGCAACCTTTTACTACCACTATTATGGAGGTTGTCAATATGTTAAAGACACAAAACAGATTATTGAATATACTGGTTTACATTCAAGATCTTTTGTTAGCAAATTACAGTTTAATATTGCATTCTTACAATTGTTATGGTAAAAGAACAAAAAAACCCTGTAATTATTAAAAAAAATTATGTTTAATTACAGTAATAACCTGTGATTATGAAACAAGAAATAAGAATTTTTAACGGTTCATCTTTTTTTTTTCTGGCAGTATTTTTTTCTGTTTTCTTTAACAGACATTATCTGTGCCCCTGCTGCCAGAAAATTAAATATTTTTTTTTAACTTTTTAAACATTTTGTTTTTTACAGTGTACAGGCAATAAAATAATGTCACTCACTACCATCGGTCACATGGTGCACTTTCCCAGCTAAAATGAATTCCTTCCATCTTTATGTCTTTCCATGTACCCCCATGAGAACACAGTTCAACCCGGAATAAACACCACTTTCCCTATTTTGGAATGAATTTGGCATGACTAGATATACTGTACAAATTATGATAACAGGCTTCCCTTTATATATCTATATATCTATATATATATACAGATAGGTTCTAGTTGTTTCCTTGCAGAACTATTTTGAACTGTTCTATGTCGTACATTCCATTAGTGGCAGAAACTGCTCCCTCCACATTCACAACAGTAAATCACTAGCTTATGGCAGAGGCAAGATAAAAGTTGCATTTAATTCACAAAATTTTGATTTAACATTGTTTGTACATTACAAGTTTTATAGCGTGAACATTCTTTATTTGCTATGAATAATAGCACGCTGTAGTGAACGAAATAGGAGAATGGGATAAATATGAGATAAATTATTTATTATTAATTGAAACAAACGGCGATGATTACTGGAAATTAGGTGTCCCCAACTAAGCAAGCCAGAGGCAACAGCGTCAAGGAACCAAAACTCAAAAATATGTGGGGGAATGGAGAAAAAAAACCTTGAGAGAAACCTGGCTTAGTTGGGGCCAGTTCTCCTCTGCTCGAACTCCCAACACTCAATTTGCAGTCTTTTTTTTTTTTTTTTTAAATATATGTGAAAGCCTGGAGGCGGAGTAAGGGGCGGTATATGGATGCAAAGAACGAAGATACCGGGGAAGAAGAGTTTGCCCTATTTAAAGGAAAACCTCTTAGCTCTGATATTCATTCATCATTAAACATTCTTAAATCGAATACTTAAATCTTCCTAGATAAGTAACAATTATTGTCTTGTTCAGAAAGATATTAATTCAAAATTAAGTGACGTTTTCCTTGGAATAAGCTAAATAATCTGCCAGTGGGGTAAGCAAAATAATATTATTTTCTGCTTGAAATACGATTATTTTGCTTACCCCATTGGCAGATTATTTTCCTTATTTCAATTTAATTTTAGATTGTTGGTTTTTTTCTTAAAACAAGTCAATCTTTATTGATTTAAGAATTTTTTGATATTTTGTCTGGAAACAAGACAAAAAATCTAGTTTTTTTTTGCAGCATAGTAATATAACACTAGGATTATTTAAAAGCAACTAACCCTAAACCCAATTGTAAGTACATGTAGTTATTATGCAGTAATAATACTTTCTTAATTACTGATTATATACTTACTTTAATTACATTGTAACAACATTACTTTAAAATAAAATTTAACTTTAGTAGTGTTTTTAACAAAATGATAGCATCATGTGTCATATTAAAGACAAACTGTATATGTAATTTTGAAAAGTCAAATGAAAGGCTGTTTGATTCCTTTACTGAGCCATACCTTATGATCAATAAACTAAAATTAATACAAAATCATGCAGGGGTCGCACAATATATATATATATATATATATATATATATATATATATATATATGCTATTTGGAGCTATTAATAAGCAACTAACTTATATAATATATGTATACATTTTTGCATAATAATACTTGTTTCACCTTCATGTGACTTATTGAGGAGATGAGTGCTGTTATTAATGTAAGTCGCAATTGAAAAGATTTACAGTTTGGCATGCATTTCAAAGCAAGAACAAACTAACACGCCTTTTATAAACCTTCCCAGCTCAGAATAATTTCCTTGATAAAAGAAAAAACTCCCACTCTATATAAATCTGGCACAAGGAGATGTAGGTAGCATCCCAAGCTAATTTATGATCTTTTATCTCTGTGCCAGTAATAGTGGCAATAGTGGTGCACAGATGCTTATCTATCAGTCAGTCTGTCTGTCACAAAAAAAATGAAGTTGTATCATTCTGTCGATCCAGAATTATGGTACACTGAACAGATATGTCACTGCAAACCAGTTGTAGCTGCATTGGCAGGTATTTATTAGTGCATAATACAGTTTTGCACATTTCATAAAGAAGTTGTTTGTTTCACTTCACATACATATACACACAAAGTGCTTTGGTAAACTCAGAAAAAAAAAAAACATTTTCTTGCTACATGAAGGATAAAGCAAAGGTTCTTAATACAGTATGTTGTCAGTTGAGGCTCTATTATTTAAAGACTTTCTTCTACAACAAATTATGTTGTTTGCATTGTAAAAGTCATTGTTGACGCTCCTTATCTGCAAGTCTCTTTGCCTTGTTCTGCAGGTAGCGTGCTTTCCCTTCTTCAAATCGCTTCTGTTCCTCTTCACCTTCCAGCTGCAAAAAGATAAAAAATACATTTTACACACAAGTTGGATATCGTAGTGTCCTAGAAACCGCTTTTGAAGGTCAAACACATATAATAGAAAACCAGTGAAGTGTTAAGAACATTATCAGAATATGTTCACACAAGCACTTCCTCATTTTCACGTGATTCCTCATCACGTTCTCCAACCTTTAAACATCCTGTCAACTGCAGTGGAAGTTTGTAGATGTGTTTAATAATAAACACGTAACACTTTTGCATAATAAATAATGCAAAAGTAACCACAGAGAACTTTACTGGTGGAAACATGTTATCATTTTGTCTGGACTGTATCGATATCTAGTTGCTACTGGGTGTCTGTAAAAATTTTACTATCTGTCATATTCACAGGCCAGAATATGATGAGAACTACGATTCTGATTGAATGTGTAAATTTTAATATGCATTATAATTGTAATAACTGTGAACTTACACGCACAAACAACCAAGATTAATGAATGCTGTAAAATATAATACTTTTTGTGAGTTTGTGTTAGCTAATTCATAAATCAAACTAACACAGATTGGTAACACATTGATTAATGTTAACAAACATTACTTAAATAGTGCAAAGAATATATTAATGAAGGGTGGGGGTCTGACAGAACCTGCTGCAATACAGCAAAATCCTGTTTATCATTTCACAAGTTTCATGAGTTCCCATTTCCTCATTTTAATCAATATATTGAGCATGTTTGGTGGACTGCCTGGGGAGCAGGCAGGGAGCCCGGCGAACCACAAGCCCTAGGTGATAAACCCCTAGAAGGCGAGGGCTGGGGAGAGCCCGGAGCCCGGCCTGGTCGCCGCCTGCTCCTCGGAAGGAGAGTGGTAGAGTGGTTGGACTTAGGACGGAGGAGGCTGGATTGAACAAATAGGCTGGAAGCCGGATGTCCCCGACTAAGCAAGCTGGGAGCGACAGTGGCAAGGAACAAAAACTCCGCTAGGGAGAAACCTTGGGAGGACCAGGCTTAGCCGGGACTGGTTCTACTCTGGCCGGGAACCGACACCAGGCTTCTGCTGGGAGGTGAAAGGGGAGGCGGGGGGGAAGCAAAGGACGAAGATGCTGGAGAGAGGAGGTTAGCAGTTTATAAAGGGGCAGGAACATTCAATCACGCTACTCCCGAAATTAGTTTACTTAAACATCATAAAGAGAGTGCATTGAAAATAAAAATAAAAGGGTCCCACTTTATTTTGTGTCCCTAATACCTCAGTACTTTACATAGTAACTAGTAGGGATGTCTCTGAGTAGTCGTCGATGATTCTATGTTTCGATTCAAGGAGCCTGATTCGACTCCCAATCTGTCAGTCAAATATTCATGCAGTGTTATGATCATACCATTTGACTATATGAGGGTGCATAATGTACAATGATGAGATTAAACTATTAATCAATTAAATTCAGAGACGATCTCTGTAATCCAAATGATGAAAATCACTAGAAATTAAGGTGCCCCCAACTAAGCATAGCTAGAAGCAGGACAAACAATGCAGAACAGTAATAACTATGACTGGGACTGTCATACATAACATTATAAGAGTTTAGCTGTTCTGTTTCTGCAGGTAGTTGTGTGAAGAACACGTCCACCGAAGTAGTTCATTCAGAGGAGCACAGACACGTTCGCTGTTTAGTGCAGATAGCCTACAAGTCGTAATACTAACATTATGCTGTATACATAACGAAGCATTTTCTGTATGAGATAACTGAAATCCCACTGACTACAATCCTGCTATCATGCTTCATTCTACTAATCATCTCCAGCGTGCAGCTCAAAACAGAAAAGCAGAGCATTAATAACTATTGCCATATACTGTAAATAATGTTACAATGAGAGAACTACTGTAAAAAAAAAAAAAAGTGAATTCTTAGGGTTTCGATGACATTTAATGTTAACTATCTTTTAATGGAAACATAAAACATTATTTACCCCATTTACACATTTACCCTGTGTGTTAACATCAGAAAATATTACTGTCGCATGACAATTTTTGAACACACATGTAACCCCCATCAGAATGGTATGTGTAAGTACAATTGTGTAACAGGACATTGGTAACAACACTTTTTTTCACTTCAATGAGTACTTGTGTAACAAGAATAATATAACTACATTTGTTAACAACAGTATTTATATGAGTACTTGAAACAGGGGTGATTCAGGGGGAAAGATAGGTAGGTTTATTGGTGAAAATGGGATCCAGAGGGTGGAAATGGGTAGGTTTAGGTATATGTAAAGTGGGAGGAGCTGGATCTTGAGTCGTACCACCGTTAATGATAACACCAACCCCAATTTATATGTGAAGCCTAACTTTCTGGCCGCTGCTGTGTATTATCAGAGTAATTACATGGTAAATCCATAGGAATTGTCTAAAAGTCAAGTGTATCCATTTCTTCAGGTTAGTCCTGTTATACATCTATACTTTCATTGCCAAATAGTGTTGTTACCAATGTCCTGTTATACATTTGTACTTACACATACCATTCAGTGGGAGAAGTTTTATTTTTCTCTTGGTCAAACATGCAGCGTTACTGGCCCTCCCATTTGTGATTTGTTTTCACACCCTGTGCGTCGTTTTACCAAAGAAAGGTGGGGGGCTCAGACCGATTCTGGATTTGAGGTCTCTGAACTAGCCACATCACAGACTTCTGTTCAGAATTCTAACCTTCAAACAGATATCAGAGATCAGGATTAGTTTGTGGCAATAGACCTGAAGGATGTGTACTTTTTAATGTCCCTATCAAGGCACAGGCTGTTTCTTTGCTTTGCATTCGAAGGACAGGCATATCAGTACAAGGTCATTCCCTTTGGCTGTCCCTGTCTCATGTCATTATGAACATTGCAGAGGCTGCTCTGGCCACTCTCAAGGAAGTGGCCCTCCACATTCTCAATTACCTCAATGACTGGCTGATCATAGCTCACTCGCAGGAATTGGTTTTAACACACAGGGGCATGTTCCTCAACAACCTAGCCCGATTGGGACTTTGGGTCAACTCGGAAGGCGCAAACTCTCCCATGTGCAGAGTATCTCCTTTTTTGGTGAGGCTGTGATACATCTAATACATTTGCTAGATTTTAATCTACAAATGGAACAAATCCTTTCTAGAGTTCTGAACATCAGTTCTTGACTCAACGGACTGGTAGGTTTTAGAGCTCGATACCAGCACAACTCCTCTCAGGGTGGTTATGCACTTATCCAGTCCAACTCAGGTTCATTTAATAAACCCTGGACTACCCTTCCATCATTTCACTTAGTTAAGTTTGCTGGAGGAACTCGCTAGCAGAACCCATGAGGTAAGGTCTGAAGTGGACAGCACATTGCAGGGCACAGTTTATTGTGCTGACCACAATAGTGGACAAAAGTTTGCATATTTTATGTAACAGAATTGATTCTAAGTTATGTAGCACCTCTATGCTATTATTTAGACTATTTATTCAGGTAGATAGTATGAAGAATCAGCTCATGTTGGGGAAAGGAAGCTGACTAGTTCCCCCTTTTGAAATGACAATGGACTTCTCCCTAAATTAATTCACAGGAAAACTTTCTTTGAATTAACACATATCCTTCAGATGATTTAGTATATTGTTATTGTCCTTGTATATTGTCTTGTGTATGGTGTACCATTTTATGCATGCTTATGATAGATCACTAGCTAATATCACCTCATAATATCACCATGTTTGGTATCTAAAGACTTGTCTTCAGAAGATCTAATTGAGAGAGTATGTTATATGTTGATATCTTTTCAAAGTTCTGTTTTAAGACTCTCTTCTAATTTGTAATAACCTCCAATCCAGTGCATGAGCAAATTACCATGCTTAGAAACAAAGAGCCATAAAAGTTCCCTCCAAAGGATCAGCACACTATTGGCTCTTTGACCCACAAGAGGTGTGGTCTCAAAAAGGCCCCACGGCAGTGACCCACCTTGCTTTTTACTTTTTCTGGATGCTGGGCCCCTACCATCTCTCTCATCTCCTGGCTAAGCCCCTGGGTCTGATGCAACCACATCGGGTGGGCCTAGATGCAGCACAGTCTGCAGTCTTTTGAGAAACTAAGATGAGAAATTAGCTCCACGGCAACACCTAAGTTCTGAGCCAGACCTTTGCATCAGATGTCTTGATTTTTTCATTTACCCAAGATCCACGGATCGTAACAGATTTCTCTCCCAGCTCTTCTTTCATCTACCAATCATCAGCATCAAGACATCTTTCGGAATTCATCACTCTTCTAACCAGGAAGAACATGATTGCCAATCCAAAATCTTGGAACCATCAGGACTTCAAGACTGCATCGGACCCTCACCAACAAGGCAATGCAAGTATCGTACATATAACTAAACGAAACAGAGGTTTATTATTAGTTATGGAACCCGTTATGAATGGCACTGATGGTCTTACAGGTGGTCAACTGACTCTCTTTTTATAACTTCAATTTTGGCTTTTCCTAATGGATTACCCTTAAACCTTCTTTGCACTTTCCCCTTGTTTGAGTGTATTTATACTTGTGTTTATTTATGTGAGTTAAAGTAGAGTTAATAAAACTTCTGCACAAATTACATGAGTTTCTGTTTCTGCTTTGCAAATTAATGTACTTTTACGATTTCAACCCTTGCTACTGTACATGCTCTAATGCAGTGATACTGTAAGAAGGTATTTTTTCTGTGACCATGAAAATATAGAGTCTTAGAGTCTTAAATCTTAGAGTCTTAAACTATATGTTCACTGAATTAACAGATTAGTTGATGGTAATTCTGCTACAGTTACTACTGGCAGCTGATATAAATAATTGCAATTCATCATAATTAATAGTAATTATTTATATAAATTTCCCTTAATGAGCTAATATGCTACAGTGTTAAGTAAAAGTCATTATGTAACCACTATCCAGTCTAGGCTTGAGTTACAACTGGATCTTGGTGGACTAACATAAGCAAACTGTCCAAAGCCAACAGATAAAGATCCCAGGACAATGACCAGATACCTCATAGAGGGCAAGAAGAAGACCTTTGGTAGAAAGCCTGGGAAGGGCAGGACTTCTCATTGGTCAAAATGCAGTTTCTGCCCTTCACCCATAAACAGACTGAAGGTTTTGGCCTGTCACTGCCACAAAAATTCCCCAGGACCTCTAGATACAGCAGCAGTGGGTGAAACAAAGAGTGATCACAGAGATCCATCCAAATCCATTCATAACCATGTTCTCAAACCTTAAACTGATGCAAACTACAACAGACAAATCTTATACCTATTCAGAGGAATAAGTATTCTCAGTGACAGTGATGTGTAGAGCAACATCTTGCACAAAATAAGCTGTAAATGTACAAATTAATGCATGCATCTTCTTCCATCATGTTTAGATTTAATGTGTTCGAAACATTGCCAAGGGTATTCTGGTTTTGGTTTGGTAAGTTAGAAATGCACCGGTAAAACTCACCCAAGGTTATTCTCAGTGTTCCCCTGGACAGACATTCAATCCGTCAACAGGTTCTGAGTTTTTGTAGTTTCCCACCAAGGCAGAGTCCACATGAGAATCTTCACTTCCTGGTACTTCCTCTGTAGTGGCTTTTTCCCCTGGGGGAAACAGTCACTATCCCAATGTTTCTACCAAGACTTTTGGTGGGTATTAGGGGGGACCCCTACCTCTTTTTCAATTCTTGTTTTTTGTTTTGCAACTAATTTGTGGAATAATTATAGTTTCATTTAAGTAAGGACAGGAGCAAATTTGCCAGTTGCAAAAAAATGTCTTGATCTAAATAGAGACAAAAGACGATTGCTTTGGGAGCACAGCTTTATTACGGATAAACAACAATACTGTGCGAGAGAGCAGGATGTCAGTTGACGTTAGGCTTCATCTTGCAGCTGCACACTACACCATGGCTATTCTTATCATTGACTATAGGTCACCAGCTAGTCATGCGCGGCAGTGGCAGATGGCAGCCAACCTTAGGGTACAAACTGTGCAGTGACAACTGATGCAGCCTGGCTGATGAGGGCATGTGCACAAATGAGGATCACAGATATAGGATGAATATCCACAGCAATGTTATATAAGCTCAGGCAGATACACTAAACTTCTGCTGCTGATGTTTAGGCTCATTTTATGCTTCTGAGGTGACCCAGTTTAACAGAGAGCATATGCACTGTTGCAATTATTTTTTTGGCTGCCATTAAAGAAACATATTGGACTGTTGACTGTTGGACTGTTGACAATTAAATATTCCATAAAGCTCTGTAATAACCTGTTTTAACTAATGAAACTTGTATGTAAACAGCTGTTTCTTGCAATAAAGGTGAAACAAAACAAAACTGCCTGTAATTTCTATCTGAAAACAACATCATGTGACCTTGAAGGAAGCCCTGGCTGGGTCAGTGACTGTCCTGTTGCTCAGGGCTAATGATGAGGCCAGGAAAAGACATGGGGGCATGGCAGCAGTGCTTGTCTTGAACAAATTAAATTAAGCTAGAGGGAAGCTCAGTGCCTCAGTCACAGAGACTGACTGGCAGAAGACCACAGTGATTGCTCCAGCAGAAACCACCAGAGTGTGAAACATTTTAGTATTAAAGAAAAAACAATTCTTGCAAATGTAAATAGCCAATATGGAAGCTGAAGAAATTTGCCATGATTTGATGTACAGTATTTATTCATTCACAATGGGTTTACCAAATTAAAATTAGTAGTAATGAATTAATTAATTGGCCCGGCCTTCATGAGGAAAACAGCTTAATAAGCATAATAATTTAATAATAATTGCATTTTTAAGCATAATAATGAAGAAAAGTGGACTTAAAAAAAACTGTATTGTAGCTTATGAACAGATTATAGAAAAATTTGAATATGGTATGAACTTGACATGACCAAGCTTTTTGCAAACATTTCATATTTTTGCAGTTGCCCACAAAAGCATGACAAAGTCTTACAATTATATCAGATCTGCTACGTGATGAAACTCTTCTGCTACGTGATGAAACTCTCAGCAGATAGAGCATATGAACTGTCACGCCCACCAGCGTTCCATGTGCTTTGTGTTTTGTTTTCGTTTCTTTCACCATGTGCTGTGCCTCATTTGTAACCCCGCCCCTCTCATTATGTCTGATCCTTTCCCAGCCGTGTCTGTCCAGGTGTGTCTCATCTTGCCTTGATTAGCTTTTGTATTTATTTCCTGCCTTGTTTCCAGTCTGGGTTCTGTTGTTAAAGTAATGTCTTGTGTGTTGCACGGTTTGATTTTGCATTTTCGTCAGCATTCCTTTGTTTTCTTTGTTCTGTTTAATTAAATGTTTATTTTGATTGTATCTCTGCATCCGTGCTTCCTCTGTCCTGCTGAGAAGCGAAGTCGCGACGACTGCAGCATTACAGAACAACAGACCCACTAGAAGATGGCGTTCGCTCCCAAGAATGCGCTCATCTTCGCAGAGCCGGCCCAGCTACTGCTGCCACTGCCAGAGCCTGCCACACTGCCGCTGCCACTGCTGCTGCCACTGCCAGAGTCTGTCCCGCTGCCGCTGCCAGAGCCGGCGCAGCTACCGCTGCCGCTGCCAGAGCCTGCCACGCTGCCGCTGCCACTGTGGCCCGAACCGCCAGAGCCAATGGCGGAGGAGGACCTGCTGCCTTGGCCCGACCCGCCAGAGCCAAGGGCGGAGGAGGACCTGCTGCCGTGTCCCGACCAGCCAGAGCCAATGGCGGAGGAGGACCTGCTGCCATGGCCAGACCCACCAGAAACAATGGTGGAGGACCTGTTGTTGTGGCCCGACCCACCAGAACAGGTGGTAGAGGAGGACCTGCCGCCTTGGCCTGATTCTGCTGCGCCTGTTGAGTCTGCTGCGCTGCAAGAGCGCCCTCCAGAGTCTGCCGCGCACCAGGTGCGCCCTCCAGAATCTGCCGTGCACCCAGTGCACCCTCCAGAGTCTTCCGCGCACCCAATGCGCCCTCCAGAGTCTGCCGCGAACCCAGTGCGCCCTCCAGAGTCTGCCGCGCATCCAATGCGCCCTCCTGAGTCTGCCGCGCATCCAGTGCGCCCTCCAGAGTCGAACGCACATCCAGTGCGCCCTCCAGAGTCGACTGCGCATCCTTCGCTTCCTGAGCGCCCCCCGGTGAGCTTCCCCAAGAAAATATTTTGGGGGGGGGGGGGGGGGGGCAGTAGA
>JAUMHQ010000061.1:17904796-17920517 GCA_032361165.1 Enteromius paludinosus | reverse complement strand
TGATTTGCCATCTCGAAGCGAGATTCCTATTCGTCGGTCACCGACGTGACTCGGAGTGACCGACTGATAGGGAACAAGATGTTTCTGGATCAACATCATTGTCCAATTAATCAATCAGATTTGTGGGATAATTTTTCAGGAAAAGTCTGTTTTAGGTTTATGATCAGGGTTAGGTGCTTCTTCACTCTTGTTAATCAGCTATCATCCTACTGATTTTAGTCATAAAGTTTGGGTAGGGTTAGTGTCAGGATTGTCAGTAATGGACAAACACATCCATAGCATTTAGTATTATTATTCTCTGATGTTTCTCTGAACTACACTAATTCTGATCTGATCAGAATAAGCTCTGAGGTTGTGGCTCAGCAGTTGACAACCACTGGTAAAATGCAGCGATTCTCAATTCCAGTCCTTGCACCCCACTGCTTTGCATATTTTGCAAGTCTCTCTTTGTTAACGCACATGATTCAGATAATCAGCTCTTTAAAAGAGAGGTCCATCCATCAACTGTGCTCCGATCAACATGGCCCCTACACAGTGATCATTGCTCCCTACTTCCTGAGCAGGGGAATTCCGTTAATGTGTACTTCACTTCGGAACATTTACGGATTTGCACTGTATATAAATTAATATGATTTAAATTACATCTTGCATACTTTAATGTGCTTTGAATTGAAGGTATAAGTTAGCTTCAAACTGGAATCATGGTGGAATATCCAGTGATGTCTCGTCACATTTTGACGCTTGGTCAAGACCCTTTTGTATCTCTTTCTGAAGCTCAAGGTACCCCTTTTTAGTCACTTTTCAACGTGAAGGGTCTTCCACTGTTTTCAGTTGTTTGGCTTAATGTAATGGTTCGCGTGCATATATACATTTATTCTATAATTTTTTACTTTTATTGGAGCACCAAACCCCACCCTACTCTAAACCTAAATGCAGTCACAGGTATTTATTGCACAAACTAATCATGAACAAGCAGTATAAATGCATAAAAAAAATTCATGTCACATTCCAAGTCTTCTGAAACCATACAAAGTCTTTATGCGAAGAAGACAGTAAAACACAAGGTTTTAATCAATAATATTGATCCCGCTCCGTTAACGCACTAACGTCTCATTCAGAAAACATACTCCCGTCTGGTAGAATGCCACAATCAGTCACAAGATACACAAGAGCCAACAGAATTTCACAACAGCATGACACAATCGATCACAGACACACAAGAGCCAATGATATTTTAAAACCAACTTTGACGTAAGGATTCTTGTAGTGCCATTTTTTGAAATTGCACACAGACTGCAGCAGCGTACAGTGGAGACAGCGAACGCATGCATTCTGCTCACAAATCAATCATTTTGCCTCAAAAGACTCAAAAGACTTGGAATTTTGAATTTTTATTTTCAAATAAATTATAATGGTAGTTGTATCTGTGGCTATATCTTGTGTTTTATTGACAGATGGCAGGTTTAACCCTCACAAACCGAGACAGCCACCCACGGCTAAAACTAGCTATAGTTCATAAATGTTTAATTACTTTTGAACAGCTAATCCTATCTGATTGCTTTAGAAAGTGGCACGAAGCGGAGATTCTCATGTGTCATGACAAGATATATCATGTGTCTCATTTGGATATTCAGAGGCTCTGTAGCGGATGTGATTACGTCATTTGATTTTGACAAAATTGATTCATCAGAGAAATCCAATGCCTGTGATCCAAACAGGAACGATTACTGACGCTTAGTCCCACCCCCGTGCACAGACTGGTTCAAAGTGTCTTATATTCAACCAATTAACATAGGTTTTGGTCTTTTTAAACAAATGTGAAATGTGAATGAGAACAAAGTGAAAGTAAGGTATATCATGCGTGCATAAAAACGAACACAAAATAACACATTTGCATCTGAAAAAGGCCAGAAAAACACACGACAAAGTATTTTGACATCAAACAAACCAAAAACAAGCGGCGAAGCATAAAACAGCGGTGCACATCGGATAAAGCACTGGAATTTAGGTATGCGTGTCGCGAGGCGATGTCCCGGTAAAATCATTCTGATGCAGATACAGTCAGCGGATCATCCGTTCAGCGGTTATATTATGTAATTTTGTTTTGTTGCACTCTGTATATTTCTCACTCGTTTTGTTGCAGAAGACAATTTGAGCAATTGCTTTCATTATTAGCTGCACAGTTTGTGTTTATTATGTTTATACATAGTAACAAAACACCAAAACGGGTTGAAAAGTGACTTAAAAGGAGTACCTTGAACTACCTTGAAAAGTCTTGACCAAGTGGCAAAATGTGACGAGTTGGAGTGAGACTGTGTTGCTTCACAGGGCACATATGTTTGAATAGAAAAAACGTTAGAAGCGACAAGAGGAAATGTGCAAAGCGGTGGGGCACCAGGACTGTAATTCAGAATCGCTGGTATAATGTATTTTGCAACTTGCAAACATTAATTGTAACAATATGTAAAGCTCATAACGTACCCAAAGATAAAACGCTTCCAGTCTGAGTGAATGTGCAGAAGGTTTTTATGTGGGTGAGGGTTACCATGTGTCCCTTATAGCCCCCTCCAAACTAACAATTATTAATTGCTGCTTCCTATATCCATTTTTTTTCACTGGCCCTGTCAGTGATGTGGCTTTGACACCAGTCTCAACAGGAATCAATGGACCTCATTATCTATTATATAGCACATACTCATAATGGATTCTGGGGAAAAAATAATGCTTAAATGTACCTTTACGCATTTAATGGAGCTCTCAGGTAGATGCAGAATGGCTTAAGACCTCAGGACTCAGAATTGTTAGTTACAATGTGGAAAAGTGGATCTTGCCCGTTAAAAACATTCATGGAAATTTGTTGCTTAGAACAAGGCTGAGAAAAAAAGGATAGTTGAAATTGTTAGGTATATTTCCTGCCTGCACTGATGTATATTTCTAATCTTTATTTCCATGGTAACAGAGCCTGAGGGCAGATATATTTTTTTGTTGTATCATTCCTTCACTGTCTCTGGAAAAATGAATATAGAATATAAAATGAATATAAATGAATATAGAAAATAAATATAGCCTACAGAGTACCAGACATATACAGTCAGGTCCATATGAAGAGCTCTTTTACTAAATGCGATGAATCAATTTGAATAGTTTTCTGGAAAATGGCATTTTTTTACAGAGACCAATACATTTTGTTAATAAATTTAAAGTTTTTTTTTTTTTTTTTTTTCAAAATGCTACAGATCCATTCATTTTTTTTATGTTGGTTTATGTCTATGTAATGTAACAAGAGAACATGCAACCTATGATACCAGGGACAAATACTATAAATTAATATAAAATAAATGCAAATGCATTAAATAAATAGAAGCCAAATAAAATACGTATCTGGGTGTGTAATAATTCTCCAGAGGCAGTCGGATCCATTTGCAAGCGTTTAATGCAAAACTGAGACAGGCAGGGTTCAACATCAATGGCAAAAAGGGCATCAGAGATGTTACAGAATCGTAGTCGTTAAACAGGCAGAATAGGTCAAGGAAGGCAGCAAGAATCATAAACGGGATAAACAGTCCACAGTAATACACGAAAGGCAAACACAAGTCTTCGCGGTTGTCCAACTGCAATCCTGAGCTTTAATAGGGCGGATAATGCACAACACCTATGAAGTGAATTAGCCAAGGTACGTAGGTTAAATGAGTCCGGGTGGGAACATTAATACTCAGACGAAGGTTTCCTGCTGACGACGGGCGGAGAGAGCCACAGAGGCGGATGTAATCTGTCTAAGGATTCTGAATGGACCCACATACCTTGGACTCAGTTTTTTGTAGGGCAGGTGTAAGCGCATGTCCCTTGAAGAGAGCCAAACCCACTGTCCAGGTTTGTATTGAGGACTCAGGTGTCAGAGATGGTCAGCCTGTTCGGTCGTTTGATGGATGGCCCTTTGCAGGTGGATGTGACCAGAATCCCAGGTTTGCTCACTTCATTGTAACCAGTGGTCAACAGTAGGCAGGTTGGATGGTTCCTCAGGCCAGGGAAACAATGGGGGTTGGTACCCTAGAACACACTGGAAGGGTGTCATGGCTGTGGTAGGTTTCCTCAGAGAGATCTGGGCGTACTCTGCCCACAGTAGGAATTGACTCCAGTCAAGCTGTTTTAATGGCAATACGGCCTGAGGAAACGTGTTAGCTCTTGGTTAAGTCTCTACTTTTGTCCATTAGATTGTGGTTGATATCCTGATATTAGACTCACGTTTATGTTGAGTTGTGAGCAGAAGGCCTTCCAGACCCTCGAGGTAAACTAGGGTCCCTGATCGGAGACGATGTCCTCGGGTAGGCCGTAGTAGAGGAACTTGCTCAATCATGATGATGTGTTTCCCAGGCAGTAGGTAACTTGGGTAAGTGGACCAGGCGACATGATTTGGAGAACCGATCCACTATAGTGAGGATGGTAGTGTAATGGTTAGAAACGGGCAAGTCAGTAACAAAGTCAACAGCAATGTGGGACCAGGGTCTTTGAGGGATAAGCAGGGGTTGGAGAAGACCTGCGAGGCGTTGGCGTGATAACTTGGTCATGTTGCAAATGGTACATTGCTTTAAAAACTGAGTGATATCTTGTGTGAGGGAGGACCACCAGAAACGGTTGGTTGTTAGATTCCTGGGTGGCCTGCACTAAAGTTGTCATGTAGGAGATAGAGGATGCGTTAGCGACGGGTTTTAGGTGATCAGGAGGGCATTCTGGAGGTGAGGGATTTGTGGCTTGGGTCTCTGTTATCTTGGACATGATGTCCCACTGAATGGGGGCGACGATGAGTGAGGCAGGAATGATGGGGAATGATCGAGTTGCCGGGAGAGGGTTGTCCGCCATGCCATTCTTTGAGACAGGCTTATTTTAAAATTGAACCTGGAGAAGTAGAGACCAACACACCTGATGGGGGTTCAATCTTTTGGCTGTTCTGAGGTATTCTAGATTGCAATGATGAGAGAATGAGAAAGGGTTCCTTGGACCCCTCTTAACAATGTCTCCACTCCTCAAGTGCTGCTTTCATGGCGAGGAGTTCTCTG
Source organism: Enteromius paludinosus (assembly GCA_032361165.1). Lineage (NCBI taxonomy): Eukaryota > Metazoa > Chordata > Actinopteri > Cypriniformes > Cyprinidae > Enteromius > Enteromius paludinosus. Next base: position 17,915,463 of record JAUMHQ010000061.1, on the reverse strand, counting down.
TCCCGCACATCATAATTGCACTCTGCTGGAGTTTGCAGTTTACTGAAGCCTTTTTCAATCAAGCAGTGAAACTGCACGGCCATAGGTTCATGCAGTGCTATAAAAACGAGCCAATGGATTGGCAGCGGTGCTGCGTGAACCTATGAGGCTCCCGTAAAAGCTCGTCTGAGTGGGCGGGGCCGTGAGTATATAAGCGCCCACTTCGCCACGGGATTTACATTTCTTCTCCTTCAGCGATGAAGCATCTTGCTGGTCCTGACTGTAAGCCATCGCAGTCTGACCATGCCGTGCCGCTGGAAGATTCCCCTGGCACCGGGCATTCTAAAAGAGCGAATTTCACTCAAAGAGCAAATTTCTCTGAGCTGAGTCCAGTCGCCGTTGCTCTACATGCAGGGCCTCCCTGCACTTAGGCGATGGCCACAAAGATTGCGTCTCCTGTCTGGGTAAATCCCATGCAGAGGCATGGGACAGCATCTGACAGGTTCTGACTCAGTTTAGCTTCTCTCTGCACTAGGACAGCGTCCTTTTCAGGACGCGACTCCAGCTCCCGAGCCATCCTGTCTTGCAAGAGACAGCGGGGCAGAGGAGCTCAGCGCTTTGAGACCGGTGAGCTCACATCGCCGCAGCCCCCACGTGCCTCACCTTCTCCCGTGAGAGAAGCATCACCTGTCCTTTTCTTAAATGAAGACCAGCGTCCCTCAGCAGCTGCGAGCAACCTCGTCTCAAGCCCAGGACGGGGCAGTGGCTCTAGTCGAGTGACATTTTACTCCTATGGGGCAATCCTGGCCCAAAGAGGAGTAAGCCAGTGAAATAGCATCTACAACCCATTAGAAAGCCTTTGCTTCGAGACCGGTAGACCTTTGGAGCAGGTGCCGAAGCAGATAAACAGCTGGTCAGACTGTCTAAAGGCAGCTGATCGCTCAATGTAGAATGTAGGCTTTTTATGCCCTGACGGGGCAGAGAGGGTTAAAGTCACAGCCCTCGTTTGGGGGAAGCGCCGACAGTAATATCACCTGCGCTCTGAATGGAGTGGAAAGCACTTTCAGTACATAACCGAGTCTTGGTTTCAGGATGACTTTTGAGTCATTAAGCCCCAATTCCAATCATGCGGGGCTGACAGACAGCGCTTGCAAATCATCTATTCGCTTAAATGATGCTAGAGCCAGCAGCAGAATAGTTTTCAGTGTCAGCGCCTTCACTGTAGCCGTTGGCAGGGGTTCAAGGGTGCGCCTCTGAGGGCTTCTAGCATGGTGGGCAGGTCCCACTTGGGGATGGTACAAGGGCGAGAGGGCCTGAGCCATCTAGCTCCTCTTAGAAAACGGATAGTAAGAATATCCTTGTCCACAGTCTGTCCTGCTATAAGGTCGTGGTGGGCTGCTATGGCCGCCACATAAGCCTTAACGGTCTGGGGTCGGCTCTCCCACCGGCGGAAGCACGCAGCTTTTTTTCAGATGTCAGAGAAAAAAACTGAAACTGCTCTGTCACGTATGATCACACATATAAGAGTAATAAAGCATTTAAATCTGTAAAGGGTCTATTTTTTTTAATACACTATATCAACAAAACATTCTGCTTTTGATAAAGAAAATTAACAGGGGGCGTTCTCTGCTGTCTCTGTCTCCATGATGTTCAAATTAAAACAAGTCAATTAAATGAACTGAAACTCAGCGAAAACGTGACTCACAGACATGAGAGGTATATCTACAGAAAGCTGTATATGTCTGCTCTAACATGAAGTTAGTGCTGTCGAAAACAAATATTCTGTGATAAAGTTATCATTACGGAAACAACACCATGTTTTCGTTTTCATGGTTTGAGCTCATTATAGTTAATTCGACCGCGCCCCCGAGTTGTGCGAGTTGCGCGACATATACACGCCCACAACAGCAGCATTGAGCTCTGCTTGAAAACATTTCACTTCGGCTGCATTTCGTTTCTGAAGAAGACACGCTGTGAGAAATAAGGTTTGCTTTACTTCAGACAAAGAAGATTTGACACATGGCTCGATTCAGGAAGATATCATGAAAGGAATAACAGATTCATCGTGCAAGCTGACCCACGGAGCAGATTGTTATAATGAGTAAGTCATGTTTCTTTATTTTTTGCTTTAGTTTACATATTGTGGCATAAACCTGAACACATTTACAATGTACTACTATACTATAATTCCTGACTAAAATGCTTGAAATCGAGTGAAACGGTTTGAATATGGCAGGCACTTTATTGACAGACTTCTACATTTCTTACGATGTATAATATAAAACATTACAATATTAAAGTAATATGAGAGAATGAGGAATCCTGTGAGTCTTGGATATACTGTAAAATGCTCTTTTAAGATAATACAAAGTGTGCATTGGTCTATGACTACAAAATCACTCTATATAAATATATACCCTAAATATACTTATATTAGCATGCTCACAGATGTTTTTTTGTTTGTTTTTTAGTGATTAGACACCTGTACCACAGAGTCCTGTCTCCTCAAACTGAATGTTCACACTGATGACCTCTAGGAGCGCTGATGTTTGCCTATTGTCACTTCAGCCGGCTGAAGTGACCCGCGCTCTTGCTTTCCAAGACGGGCAGGCAGGACATGGAGGCATGGTGGCGACGATGCTCCCCTGAGCCGACCAAACAGTTAATGTGCCCTCCAGGGCGGTGCTGACAGTGGAGCATACCACCTGGGCCTCCCAGGCAGCGACCTTGCCCTCCAGGACTGACCAGACAGTTCGAATACCCTCCAGGGTGGAGCAGGTGGCGGAGACGACCATCGGGGCAGACCAGACGGCGGGAGCGCCCTCCAGGGCGGAGCAGACAGCAGGAATGACGACTTAGACAGACCTGTCGGTGGGAACATCCTCCGTGACATCGACTTCTTCCTCCAGGGCTGTGCAGATAGCAGGGAAGCCCACCTAGGCCGACCAGAACACGACCATGCCCACCGGGGCCGACCAGACAGTTTGAGTACCCTCCAGGGCGGAGCAGACAACTGCAGTACTCTCTGAGGCAGAACCATCAGCGACGACATCCTCCTAGACCCACTAGTCCATAATAATGCCCTCCTGGGCCGAACGGTCCATGACAATGCCCTCCTGGGCCGAACAGTCCTTAATAGTGCCCTCCTGGGGCGAACAGTCTCTGATAATAACCTCCTGGGCCGAGCAGGCTGTGACTGTGCCCTCTTTGACTGAACCGACTGTGATATCGCCCTCTGAGACTTAACAGATTGTGATAACACCCTCCGAGACCGAACTGACAATGAATGCGCCCTTCGAGATTGGACCAATTGTGGAAGCGCCCTACTGAACCATCCGGACCGTGACCCAGATACCTCCATGGATTGAGCAGCCACGAATGGGGCCTCTGGAGATTCTACGGCTGACACCAACATCTCCAGAGGTTGTGTAGCCATAAGTGGACCCACAGGGGTTTCTGAGGCTGCGTAACTGGGACTGGCTGGTTAGACACCGTGAGGGCCTTCTGCAGCTTCTCAGGCTGCGTAACCGGGACAGACTGAGTAACACACGGCTCCTCGTACTGTGTAACAGGAGTGGGACCCGTTATTTGTGGTTTGGAACTGCGAGGACCTTCAGCAGCTCGTCAGGCTGCGTAACCGGGACAGACTGGACTGAACATGGCACTGACAGGGTTAAACACGGCCCCAGTCGCCGTGAAACGGGACTGTAACCTGGGGAAGAAAAAAGCACTCCTGGCTCTGGAACTGGCACTGAATGAGTTAACCACGGTCCCTCTCACCATGAAACAGGATTTAAACCCCTTAGTTGTGGGTCCAGAACCGCCAAAATAAATGACCGTTTTCCGGGTTGCATTTTTGGAACAGAGTGGAAAAAAACACGGTCCCTTTCGCCGTGAAACAGAGTTAGGTCTTTGGTACACGAGTTTGAAACCGCGAGGGATTTTGACGGCACTGGCAACCCTACAGCCGGGTTGAGACCTGCGAGGGATTGTGGCGGTGTTGGCATCCACAATGGCGGATAAGACTCCGAGGAGATCTGCGCATTTGTGCAGATGTGGTGTGAAAAAGTCTCATGCTAGGGTGAAGAGGTGTTTTCGGAACTTGAGCGAAGCGCCGACCGTGTCCGAGACGCCATCAGCGTGAGAAAAAGCGCTGATTCCCATGGCATGCCATCAATCTCCGGCAACTCCGCATCCCACAGAAAGCAGGCTCCATCTTGGAAAAGCTGGATGATTTCCCGGTCTCCGAGGCTTGATTGTTTAGCGAGCAGACGGAACTCTAGAATATAGTCCTCAAAGGAAGGATTGCGGCGGATCAGCTCCGCGAGATCACTCACAAATGCCATCTCCTTGTTTGGTCAGTCGATCTTTCACGATGCCGGCTGAAGTCACGCTCTCGATTTCCAAAATGGGCAGGCAGGACATTTGAACAAGACATGGGACATGGAATTTATTCAAGGACTAATCAAACACACCTGGGCAAAACACGCCTGGAAGGGAGTGAAACACTGATGAGAGGGAGGGTTTACAAACGAGGAGCAGACACGTGGAATCTGACAGGTTAATAAACACAGCACATGGCACAACAAAACAAAACACAAAAAAGATCACAAGAGCACGCCTACGGCGTTACACCTACACTGATATTCTATGGTAAAACAAGCTTTTATTTTTCTTGAAAAGAAACAGCAAACCCCTAAATATCAGGTATTATGTAGTGGTTTCACTTGCTGAACAGAATCTGCTTTCAGCATTGACTCAAAGTCTGTTCACATCTTAATGTAGTTAATTCAGTGTGCTTTTTTTCAAAAAACTGTTTTCTCTCACATTAGTATTCAGTATGAGTTTCATGGCCCTAGCTACTTTTATTTTCACAAAATTTACTAACCACGCATACTATTTTTTTCCTAAAAAATGCAAACATGTAAATTTGTGTGTTTTCTCTGTATATAATATGTTTAAAATAATAAATTTGGGATGCAACAAGTTCTAAGAGTATTGACACTACTCTCCAGAGTATTGTGCTGCAGTATAAATAAATAATATCTTTCAACTACCTATTTTTTACAAAAAAAGAATTGAGAATAAATCACTGCATTTGCTTGGTGGTCCAGTGAACTATCAGATGACATTTCAGACCTTATGTTTGGCAAACTACTCTACTATTAAGCAATACATCATGTTTTCCTCTAACTTATTTACATTTACACCAAGTAATTTATCAGACGCTTTATCCAAAGCGACTTGGAGAATGGAAGCTATCAAAATCAACAAAAGAGCAATGATATTCAGGTACTATGACAAGCTATCTGAGGATAGCTTATCGCAGTACATGTTAAAAAGTTTTTTTCCAACCCAGGCTACTGTACTTGAAGTCTGTTCACAGCCTATCTTTAACTTCACACCTGAACTAAATTTTTTGGAAATGACATGAAAAGTTCAGCTTTCCAATCATAAAGGAAATCAGATGTCTGTGAGATTTCTGTGAGAAACAGAAACATTTTCTGCTTCACTAAAAAGAGGCCACACTTTTAAATACCTTTCTTGATCTTGCGATGGAAGTTAATGGCGTCCACAGATGCGGTCACAATGTTGGTCTTGCAGTGACGAGCAGCAACAATCCCTGCCACCTCATCCATCAGCTTCATGGTCACTCCTGAAGATAACAGATACCAGCACAATTTACTAACTGGCTTACAATCAGACTAAAAATATGTTCATTGGTCAAATTTAGCATTAGAGCAAAAAAACATTCAGAAGTCATTCGCATAAACTGTTTGTTCTGATGAAATACAAAGGCACTTGTTCTAGTAAGTGCTGATAAGATCTCCTGCTGGTGGTGCATATATAACCAGAATCCATTGCTCATACATATGAGCAGTAAACATCCTCTGACCTCCCATTAAAGAGGAAAATTACTTCACTGTTCAACAGGAATAGCTATTTTTTTTCTTAAACTATTGCTTTGACCCTTAAATAGCCCTGTTGTCATCACAGCATACTAACTGACATCCACTGCTTTGACAGTGTTTCAGTGATATTTAAATGTGTGAAATTTTATCATTTAAAACCAAAAAACCTAACAGCATAATATCTGCATATAACAGCAGACGTGAAATAAAAAGCTAAAACAAGCTAATAGCTAAGAGTCCATTTTATTACCATACTTCATTATCAGTACTGTTTTGGCTGATATAGCATTGCTATCTTCGCAAATAAATACCCATTTGGCAGTGCAATGCAAAACCTGATGTTATATGGCAGAAAATTAATTTAAAGCACAAACGATGTAGCATGATTACTGCTTAGTAAGCACTGTAGCTATAAACATATAAATTGCACAGCACACGGCTGGGACAAAGTTCAGTGCTTTATGAATTATACATCTCTCTGGGCAGAACAGGTCACCATCAGTCTCAGGAGAGTCAGACCACTTGTTCTGAATCACAATATCTATATGACTTAGACATTTCTCTTTCTTCATATTGCATTGCAATATGCTTGTGTGTGGAACATAGATAAGTTGATAAATTGCAATTTTTTTTATAATCTTCTAATTAGCTGAAGCTCTGAAAAATCTGATTTGGGTTGCATTCAGATGGCTTGTCGATGCATCATGGCCCAACACTTCTTCTAAGTGCAGTACAGAAATGTGACATGGAAGTCTGAATGTGGATTGTGGTGAATAACATTTGAGAGCTGCAATGAAGAGGGAGGATTGTCAGTGAATAGCAAGATTCTAATTTTTCCCTTTTTGTGAAGATTATACAGAATTTCTAAATGAGAGCATATAATTCCAGAATTAAACTCATCAAACTCTGTCCCGGAGGGCCGGTGTCCTGCAGACTTTTGCTCCAACTTTCCTCAACACACCTGCCTGGAAGTGGAGTATACCTAATAAGAGCTTGATTATCTGCTTCAGGTGTGTTTGATTAGGGTTGGACCGAGTTTGATGACCCCTGATATACAGTAACATGTTTTAACATAATTGTTTGCATTAATTTATTTTTAAGGAACTCTGAACCATTACATTGTGTATTTGTAACGCAGCACACTATTTGTATTGTACAAATAGCTCTCATCAATACACATTTAAAAGTGCCAGGCTAAATTAAATCTATAATGTATGCATTGTCTAACATTCATGAAACTCCCAAGTCCAAAGTCAAAGGCGAACTGTACACACAGTGTTATGACAAAACCTCTTCAAAAACATACAGTGGTAGCCATAGTTTTCACCGAAATTTACGGGGATTCAAGTTACACCAGATTTGTATGGTCTTTCAAGTATTGCATAGCTTTTCACCTCAAATATTCAAACATGCTATAGTAATAATATAATAAAATACATAAATAAATAAATCGGACTGTTGCAAATATCATAAAAAATAAATACAAGTGCTGAATGAGAATTTTGCTAAATGTTTATAGAATTTATCAACCAACACACCTAATAAATTGCTGAGTTAATACATATATATTTTACTAACTGTTGAGAAGCAGCAAATGTATGAGCAGTCCAATCATGGAATTCACTACATTAAGTGTAAGATTGCTAAATGCAGCCACTAACTCAGAAAATATTTGGAAGATACTGCTGCTGGCCAACTTTGAAAGAAATCTGGCCTGTGGTAAATCATCTGAACACAGATGAATGGAAGCAGACTGTATGTGATATAAAGGCCTTTAACATTCATTTCCATCGTTCCTAGACCTGAGGGGTAAAGGACTCACATCATGGAAAACATGATTTCCATTGCTCTTTTCAAATAGTTCAGTTCAGTGATGCAGACCTTTTTTTTCATGATAAACATAAAATGTATTAAAAAAAATAATAAATTTTTTTATAATTACCCTTAGATCAATGTAAATAATGTAGATCAGGGAAAATGTAACTATATAATAAAACTAAACGTGCTGTAAAATAATAATTACATTTTATTTTAGGATCTCTTAACTAGTTGCTTATTACCATGCATATTACTGGAATATTAGCTATTTATTAGTAGTAATTAAGCAGATATTAAAGCCTTATTCTACATCCCTAATCCTCTCCAATACCTAAACATAACAACTACCTTACTAACTATTTAAAAGCAGCAAATTAGGCATTTATTGAGGGAAAATTCAAAGTTAATAGTGAATAAATGTTCCCTATTCTAAAGTGTTAACTAATCTTTTTTTTTTTTTTTGCATTATAACCCTATAAAGCAGAAAAATTTGAGAGTGTTAAGCCTTGTAAACTCAGTGTTAAGCAAGAAAAACCCTCAGAACAGATGATTAATTTAGCAGGAGGGTCAGCAGACAGGACAGATATAGAACAGAACGACACTCCTTGGAATATTTCTTTACCAAGATGACGTGCGATTCACAGCGCTGGTGCATGTTTTGTAAGCTCCCCTGACACTAAACAGGCAGAGACTTGACTACTCTGGATCACTGTATGAGCTGGTTTTAGCAATTGAGCCTGGGGACTCTCATCTCCAAGTGAGATTCCCTCAATTTACACATGGCACTGAAAGCGCACTCCACCCTCAAAAACTCTCTCTTGACAATTTGCGGCAAAGCTTCTTCACAAATCTCAGCTAGTGAGAAAGCATCATCTCTGAATGTGCAGTGGTGTAAAAATATGGGAGAAGCATGAAATGACTGGTGAGGTTTTGCATGGGTGTCATAAAAGGGGCCATTTTGAACTTAAGAATATTTTTTCCAGGCAAGAGTCTCCTGGAAGCTTTCACACCTGTTCCGAGTGTGGTTTGCCACTATCAACTTTGTCTACCATATTTATGTTTGTTCTTTTTACCTGACACAGATCTGTAGAGGATATAAAAAGTCTACAATACCCCCGTTATAATTGCACATTTTATCAGATGTAAACAATTCATCCAAGCCAAATGTTTTTTTTGTTTTGTTTTGTTTTTTTTACCACATTTAAAGTAATATAGGAATCAACAAAATACATGTAATAAACAAATATAAACTTTTGGGATAAATAAAATTACGGTCAAACATTAGTTTAGAGATAAATTCTCACTATTAACTATAGCTTTTGGCCTAAAATACTAATAATTACATATACATTACATATACATATTTATTTTCAAGAAACACAGTATTTCATATCATCTATATGCAGACGATATTCAGATCTATTTACCGATCAGTGCTGGAGCCTCAAGCCCTAATCAACCCTTGGTAGTCTAAAGGAGGTGACTGCTTTTTGCTTTATGACTCTGATTTTTTAATTGCTATTACCAGTGAAGGTCTATTGCGAAAATTAAGTATTTTCTGTCTGTTCCCGACTTGGAAAAAGTGATTCATGCATTCATCTCTTCTCGTTTGGATTATTTTAATGCTCTTTATGTAGGTATCAGTCAATCACTTATTTCGAAGCTGCAGATGGTTCAAAATGCTGCAGCGAGGCTCCTTACTGATGTCAAGAAAAGGGAGCACATTACTCCAGTTCCCGAAAGGCTTCATTGGCTTCCTGTGAAACTCAGCGAATTCAGTACAAGGTGTTGTTGTACTTTTATAAAGCTGTTCATGAGTTGGCCTCGGAATATATTAAGGACTTGGTGCATATGAACTCTTGTAGAGCTCAAAGGTATTCCAATTGTTTTCAGCTGTTTGTACCGAGAACTCGCCTTAAAACAAAAGGCGGACTTGTTGTTGGTCCTAGACTGTGGAATGCGCTCCCCCCTGATGTAAAATCTGCATCCTCAGTTGAGGTTTTTAAATCTCGTGTTAAAACGTATTTTTATTCTGTCGCTTTTAATTTTTGACTTTGCCATTGTATGTCATGTATTTTATGTATTTTTGCCACGTATACCGGCTGTAGTGAATCGCGCTCTCGCTTCCACAGCGGACAGACAGGACTCGGAGGCAGGAATGCAATCAAAACGTGACATTTCTTAAAACAAAACAAGGACAGCGATGAGCAGTGCAGAGACACATGAGTTGACATGTAACGTTAACATCCGACATTGAACTCAAGACAGGGTGTGACATAAATACACAACCTAATCAAACACTTCTGGACACAACACGGCTGGAAATGAATGAACATTGATGAGGAAGGCGGGGTTACAGGTGAGGAGCAGACAAGGGAGCTGACAGATAAACAAACAGAGCACATGGCACAACAAAACACAACAAAGATCACAAGGAAATGTAAGACAGGGCAAAAGACACATACAGTTAATGAACAGCTGGAGTGCCATTCAGAGTAGATTGGCACATCCAGCTGATCGTGACAATTTTATTTTATTTTAATCTATTTTATAATTTCTTGGATGTTCAGTCTACGTAGTAGCATAAAAGGCTAAAGACACATAGGCTGCGTCCGAAATCGCATACTTCTTAAGTAGGTACTACATTTAAACCCGAACGTGCTACCCAACCATTAAAACAGTACGTTCTCTATAGTATGAATGGGGGTAGTATGAATGGAACTCGGACGTACTACATCCGCCATTGATTGATGTTGTCACGTGTCACGCGTCGTCACAACGGCGCAAAAATTTAAACTTTCAATAAGTCATCCGTTTATTTAGATTGTGTTAAACAAGTGTAATTTAATCACAATAAACGTTTTCTTCCTGAGGTGATTACTAGGGGTGCAACGGTTCGCGTATCGTGTATCGTACGGTTCATGGTCATTTTCCAAATCATAGTGATCATCCCTATCC
>JAUMHQ010000061.1:17879873-17890540 GCA_032361165.1 Enteromius paludinosus | reverse complement strand
TCTGCCCGCCGCCCGGCCTCTCTCTGGCCTGCATTGCCCGCCACGGTCCTCTCTGGCCGTCTGCCCGCCGCCCGGCCCCCTAGGGCTCGGAGACCGCCGGGCTCCCTGCCTGTCCCCCGGACAGTTCGCCAAACAAGCTAATTTATCGCCGAGGAAGTGGGAACTAGTGAAATGATGTGTTGCTGCTAAGTTTCTGATGTTGTCATGGAGACTTCAGCATCTCATAGTGAAGCTGGTTTGCTCTCTGAAGAGCAAGTGAGGCTATTTTGGGTAGGCTGTGTTTATTAGACACAAGAGAAATTTCAGAGAGGAAAAGAGCAGATAAGTACACAATTAAGGCCGTCACAGAGAACAGCAAAGCTTAAATTAATGAAACTATCAATGAGGATGATAATGACAGACTAAAAAAGGAAATTCTGTGTTCTAAAATCAAATTTCTTGTAAAACATGAAGATTTCACTACCCTCACATACATGAATCACAATAATAATTTAGATAACAGGATATGTTCTGTATGCGTTATGATAGATTTATAGTGACTTGTTATAGTGTAGAGTATAAGTGGAAGAGCTGGAAAAAGAAGCTCCTACTCATCTTAAACACTGAATTTAAATGACTTTTGAAATCATTTACAAGATGAGACTGTTTAAATAATTAATTATAAAATAATTAAAACATTTGCTCTATTTAAGGGCCAATTCTCAAGATGAACTAGATGCTACTTTATTATTTTATAAATTACTCCTTGTGTCGTTCAAAACCCTGTAGAACTTGTTTATATCGGAACACAAATTAAGATATTTTTGATGACATCCCAGCAATTCCTGACCCTTCATAGACAGCCATGCAACTGAAATGTTCCTAGGCCCAGAAACGTAGCAAAGACTTTTGTAAAACTGTCCATGCAATAGAGGAACGTGCACAACAGTGTCATGATACTCTCCATTATAGCGCCCCTAGGATGATGCAAAGGAGAAGAATTCTTGAATAAAGTTGTTAACAGTGAGTTTTCTTGTTTCTACCCACTACGCTGCCATTGTGTTTTTCCAAGCAACACAATTCTATCAGCATGGCAAAGGTTCAAGTAAAGTATGCTAACTAGCACCAAGAAAAAACACCCAGTCCCAACCTCAGAGGAGACAAGAGAGCATCTATTTATTTATTTATTGTATATTACACCACTGCCACAGATATATAATATAGACATGCAATATCTTCCACATATGTTTACCTTCACAGTCATAACTGACAATTTTTGTAGCTTATGCATGGTTTAACATAAACGTGTGTATTTGACAGTTTAGGCACAATAAGCTCTGACAGCTGCCTTCTGTGTGTGTGCTTTGGAGATGATATAGAAAACCCTTTATTTAAACGCTAGATGTTTAAACTAGCATGGTTTAAAAAGCATAATTTCAGCTCAAATAGACATGGTAATCAAAAACCAAGCAGATGTTTTTATAGTGCAAAACGATTGATCATGATTCCAAAATAAAACGTTTTTGTTTACATAAAATATGTATGTGTACTTTTTTATTAATTATGTATGTAAACACTAATACAGTATATTTTTTAAAATATTTTCAAGTATGGACATTTATATATTTATATTAGTATATTTCAGATTATATATAACTATATATATATATAACAATTTGTTCTTAAATATATGCTTGCATTTGTTTGTATTTATACATAAAAAATATACACATTAATATATTTTGTAAACACAAACTTTAATTTAGGATGTAATTAGAAAAGTCTAATGGGTTACTCCATTCCAAAATTAAGACTTTGTCATTAATCCCCCATGTAGTTCCAAACCCATAAATACTTTGGTTGTCTTCGAAACACAGTTTAAGGTATTTTAGACGAAAACCGGGAGTTTTGTGACTGTTCCATTAACTGCAAAACAATTGCCACTGTCAAGGTGCAGAAGAGTATGAAAGAAATCATCTGAATGCTTCATCTGCCACCAGTGGTTCAACTGTGATATTATGAAACTACAAGAATACTTTCTGTAAAATAACAGCTTTATTCAACGATTTGGAACATTGCATCACCGTAGCGCCATTTTGAAAAGCATCCGGTGCACACACATAGTGTAAGCAGTTCTGTGTTAGATGCAATGGAAGAATGCTGTAAATCAAAAAGCACAAGATGTATCTTTCCACTGAACTGCGTACATAATGCTTTCTTTCTGTACAAAAAGTATTCTTGTAGCTTCCTTATATTATGGTTAAACCACTAATGGCAGATGGAGCATACAGACAATGTTCTTCATACTTTTCTGCACCTTGACAGTGGCAATTGTTTGGCAGTCACAGGGAATCCTTATCTTTCTAAACATTTTCCAAAGGATAGTAATTTTGTATTCTATTCTCTGTAATGCATAAGATACACAAAACTGTATCATCTTAGAAAGTTAGTGCTGCAGACACTACCCATTATGATTTTGACAAATTTTACAAGGTTGCAACACTGACATTAATACGCGTGATAATTGAGAGCTGTTTCTCCTACATTTTAAGAACATAAAACAAATAATTTAAGACTGAACTGTACCAAATCAGCAGAAAGAGGAGGATTAATTCTGACAGACTGCATTTGGGAAAAGCATTTGCATTTTACACTCTGTTGAAGTCATCTAGACAAGCTGGTTGCTATGACAACCATGCAGGGATTCTGCTGCTACCATGGCGAGAGAATGGCTTCTCTAATTGGTTTCCACAGCAGCTTGTCTAATGGTTCTACACAGCAGGATATTTACATGTTTTCCACTAGTAAAGACTCATGGGCAAAAATAGCTTCTCACTGGACACATGAAGATGTCATATATATCATTTTCAATTTTGAATAATATTGTGTAACATTAAAATGCATAATGTAGACTTATAGCAGCCATTCAACAGCTTTACACGCTTTCTACTCTAAAGTAGATCAAATCGGAAGTGTATCTATATACAATATAGAATCTAAAACTTTAATTGTTAAAAGAAATGTACATGAGTTTAAAATACTCAGTAGAATGTACAGTAAATATGTTAACATTAACATAAGTATGACAGAGTAGAGAATAATGTAATATGATATAATATAATATGATATGATATGATATGTTTTTTGTAAAGAAGTCTCTTCTGCTCACAAAGGCTGCATTTATTTGATCCAAAATACTACGAAAACAGCAATATTGTCAAATGTAATTAATTACTTTGATCAAAGCTGAATTTGTAGCATCATTACTCCAGTCTTCAGTGTCACATTATCCTATAAATTATTCTAATATGTTGTATACATATACATAGTTGTATAATTTTTTTAAGATTTTGGGGGGAAGAAATACAGCAAAATAATATTAAAATTGTAATATTTAAATATCTAAGGTATATATAACATAATATATAATATGCAGTTTTTGCAGTGTAGACGTAACTAGACACACTCTGATCCTATATATATCTGACAAATTTGTCTCTTAGCAACCAATATCTTTTTGTTTTTGAATGATGGTGGTTTTATATGTTGACTTAGTACACTGTTAACTCTTTCTCATGTAATGTGTATTCTCATTGTAAATACACAAACACTTTAATACTGTTCTGACTTTAGATGTTAACTATATCAGAGTCTGGGGTGTATAATCTAAATGTTTTTTTAGGTCTACAAGAGTAGATTGTTCTCAGATTCTCAGATTTTCCATTACTGCCAGCCAACACTTTAATTACTGGTTTCAATATGAACCCACTGGTCAGATACAAAGAGAAAGACGTTGCGCAGTACAGCTGTGTACAGAAACATGAGTGATTGCAGGTGTGCTGCACACTTTGTTTAGAGATGGACTTGCCTTTAAAGGCTCTGCCAACCCGCACTCACGCTATGAACTTGTCTCATGTTTAATATAGATTTTAAACTACATGAAGTAAACAGGACAGTGGTTTATGTGTATTATTCATTTGATCAAACATGGTGCAGTTATTCAATGCCAAGGTAAAGAGACATTACACAGCTGTTTGGGATCAGTAAGATTTAGAATGTTCCCATACATATTAAGGCTTTATCTATTGAATCAAAAATATAGAAAAAAATGTACTATGGTGAAACATTATTGCAATTTAAAATAATGATCCTTTTTTTTATTCTTTGTTAAAAAGAACAGTGTTTATTATTATTTATTATACATATAAAAAACATAAACCAAAATTGAAAGTTTTACTTTTTAAAATACATTTAAAATTATATTTGATCTTCTTTTTACATGCTTTAAAGAAGCTAAAGCATATGCAAAGTCCTTGATTGTTGTTACATTTTATTTAAGTATAATATTGTACCTATGCATTAATAAAATGTATTAAATTGCAGTTGCAAATAAAATAATTAGATGTCTGAAAACATCTCTAACTCTAATGTAAATCCTCATTTAGACTGCTCGGTAAGTGAGCTTAATAGAAAGAGTGTTCGAATACCAGAAAATGCATGTGATTTTTGCATCTGTATAATGTGTGTGGGTAGATGGCAGCCCTACCAATGCAATCATCATGGCCCCTGCATTCAGAGACTGGAGACCCCTTAGGAGTGTGAGTGAGACCAGGCTGACAAGATTGGCCATGACTGCCTGTGTGTGTGTGTAACCCAAGAGAAGAGTCATGTGATGGCCTAGCCTGAGTTCACACATGTATATAAACCACCACAAATGCATCCTTTAAATATGTGTCAAACCAGGAAACAAAGGTTTATCGAAACGTTGTATTTTTTTTGGTTTTTTACCTTGCTTCTTCTGCATGTTGGTGCTACACAAAGCTGAACACTATGTTTCATTTATATATGGAAAACAAAACAAAACTGTTTTGGAATAAGAGACTATATTACCCTGACAGCTAACTAATACTGTCCACATGTGATATGGGGATAGTTACTGTTGGTATTATGCCCTTATTACCAAGTTTAATGGAGTCAACCAATAATAGTGTGTATGAATGAGGGCATTAATACGCACTGATTTCCAGGCCATGATTCATTTACATTCCTGGATGCATGCTTGCATTTATTTCTTGACAAGCAATACACTTGCATATGTTTTTGTTTGCATATCATGTAAGTTTGGCATTTTTGGCACAGCAAAGGTTTTGCTCCATGTTCTGTTGAAACTCTGGAGGAGGACACTGCGTTTGCACAGTAGACTGCTTTTCTATGCAGGTATCGCTCTGCAACTGCTGCCTGTGTTGGTGACGCGTGACGTTAAGTTAACATGACAGAAGCACATAAAGTCTGCCCCCATTCCGCGCGGTTCCCTGAGGCTCAGCACGAGCCTTTAAAGGGGCAACGCTGAGACATCCAGAGACCTCTCAACAGAGCCGCCTTACAACAGCACAAGGACTGGTAAACACACAGAGTGTGAGAATGAAACCCTAATCGGCATGGACTGATGCTTACAAAAAAATTATTTAAAAAATTATGAAATGATTATAAAATTATGAAAAAAGTCTTGCTTGTCAATGAATAATAACAATAATAAAAAAAAGCTTTAATGTAACAGTTGTGTAAGATTGACTATAACAGTATCACTTGAAGCCTTCTATATAAGCCTTAACGCAATATAATGCAACACAATGCTTATTATGCACCTAATAATTAGTTATTTCACAGAAACATCGCAGTTACATAGATAACCCCAGTCTATCATCGCAACATAACTCGTAGTGACGGACACTAATAGGGAATGAAGCTGTTATATCTCCTGCCACAACCTTGAACCATGGCTGGGCGCCAGCAACTAGTTCTCAGCTCATCAGCAAAACCAGATAAGTGGTTGTACCTGTCGCCTATTTATACCTGTGTGACAGGGAGTGACTTGGGATGCAAATACCACTAGCCAAATTTCATTGGTGTTTTCTTGTAATCAGAGCAAATCCGGGCTCCGAACAAGACCCCAATCTGTCAAAACGACATAATGAATCCATTCCCTACAAGTGTCCATCACTACAAGTTACTGTATGTTGTGACAACAGACTGGGGTCCAATGGAAAGCGCCACAACCTGAACCCCCGTCACAACCAACAGCACTGCAAATGTTTGTCAAGCAACTGCGTCAACAAATGCTATGCAAGGTCTTAGCCTTCTCACTGCCCCAGTGCAAATTTGCTTACCTTGGCACCCACAGGGACCAACGCTGAGTACATCGCTACTGGAGAAGCCAAGCCGTTGTTTCTGACATAGAGATACCCTCTAAGGAAGGAATTTCAACTTGCAGGACTGCAAGCATCGGCCATGGGAGCTGTCGACTGCTTACAGGCCCTGTTTGGGAGACGAGGACTATTCCTCTAAGTGGTGGCATTTGCGTGCACAATTGCACTGCAACCACACTCACCACCTGGGGAATGTCAACGTATCCCTTGGCCACCCCACCATCAAGGGTAATGGGGACTCATCAGCTTGCTGTGCACCTCCATGAATAAGAAAGGAACCAAGGCACGGTGCGGCCATGAGCCACAGCCCATGACGAGGAACCAATCATCTCGCTGCAAGGCTCAGGACTGAACGGTGTGAACATCTCAAGCCCGACACTCGCAACGGCCCGGGAAAACACTACTGCCAACTCTAGGTCTGATTTGATGGCAGCTGCCACCAAATCTTCATCCTCAGAGGACAACTGCCCATCCCCCAATGTTGCCATCAACATCTAATCCTCTATCGGTGCACCAAGTGAAATGCTGGGCATGTCATAAAGATGGTACAGATAAAATCACTGGGGACCCACACAGAGCAGCTGCTGCAGGAGGAGTGAAAGGTCTGCAGGGACTGGCTGGCAGAATGCGCTCACTGTAATCCTCATATTGCCCAGAGAATTAGCCGATGGTTTACAGCTTATAGCTGAAAAGCCAGCGCGGGTCGTGACAGAGGTAGCCCCTCCCATCCCAGTGAGGAGAGAGAGGAGCGAGCACAGCGCTGCTATGGTTAGATGCTTATTAAAAATGCATAAACCATCCACAAATGCAGCTTCAGTGTACTGGATGCCCAGACACTAAAGAGAACGAACATTGCTATTGACGGAGGATAGGAAATGACCGCAACAAGAGAGCCCGTTTGGAACGGCATCTTTAAAAAGACATGAGTCGACCATGCACAGAAACGTCTCAGTTACATACGTAACCCTCATTCCCTGAAGTAGGGAAAGCAGATGTCACGTTGGATATGACAGACGAATTGGGATTTCGCTTTGAGAGGACTTTGCGTGTATGAAAACACACAAATGAACATTGGCATGCATTGTTTGCATCCAGCTGCAGTTGATCACTGTGTGAGTTTAAACAGGCAGCTGATGCCGTGCATCTTTAGGTTTCTGCTGAGGAGCCGAGCTGGTGCACCATTGGCGATGGGACATGACGTCTCTGTTCCCTTCTTCATTGAACGAGGGTTACATACATAACAGAGACATTCCCTTTCAGCCGGTCACTCCAAGTCACCAAAATGCCATGGACGCTGACCCCTCCAATGTCCTGCTGGAGTCTCCCAAGCCCCCTCTGCCTGGCGTAGGCCGGGACTCACTACAAGAGGCCAGTTACTCTTTTCAAGCACTATCCATTCAGTAAATCTGGAGCACTGGTACATCCCTGTTCAATGAACAGAGATGTACGGACATCCAGCCTTCTTGTAGGAGATCTCAGGATGAATACACATATATGGACAGTATTTCAGTGCATATGGAATATTGGAGGTGATTGAACCCTCTTAAGATGGCAGGAGTCTGCTGGGGAAACACGGGCTCTAGGTCTTAACCATGTAGTATACACACATGGGGTCCTCTTTTGGTAGCGCACATGGACCTCTGCCGGATCTCCTTTTAGGGATTCAACATAAAGGCCTGGTGCCAGATGTTCCACCACATCCGGCTGCCGAAGGGGATGGAGGAACTCAACAGAGTCTACCTGGACACTCTGGAGAAGTTAACAAGCCGACCCAAACCGGGCCTCTCAGTGCTTCTACCCATTTGAGGTAAGAACACAGGAGGATTCAGGTTCCACACAAAGGATATAAAATCTAGCGTCGCCTAAGCTCACAGCTCTACAGATATCTGTCGCTGAGGCACAACGTGCCAGCTCCCAGGACGATGCCACACTTCTTGTTGAGTGGGCCTCTAATCTGAGGGGGCAGGGCACACCCTGTGTTTGGTAGGCCAGGGTAATGGCGTCCACTGTCCAGTGGGCCATGCTTTACTTGGAGACAGCATTCCATGTTTGCCAGCTTCCGTGACAGACAAAAAGCTGGTCTGAAGTCCTGAAGCTTTGTGGAGTAGTGGCAGCCTTGGGGACGTAGCCGGGCCGCGGCCTCAGTGTTACCTGGGAATCCACCGGCCCAAACTCAGGACAAGATTTGTCGACCAAAAACACCTGCCTGTCCCCTACCCTCTTGATGGAGGCCAGTGCGAGCAAGAGCAAAGTTTTCATTGAAAGAAACTTCAGCTCTACTGCTGGAAAAGGCTTAAACAGGACCTGCTGTAGTGCTCTCAGAACTAGAGACATGTCCCAAGAGGGTATATTAGGGGGCTGTGGAGGGTTCAACCTTCTGGCCCCCCTGAGGAACCTGATGACCAGGTCATGCTTACCCACAGATCTTCCATCTATGGGGTCATGGTTTGCAGCAATGGCAGCCATGTAGACTTTAAGGGTGGAGGGAGACAGCCTTTGTTCCAACCCCTGCTGCAGAAATGGGGACCAGACGTGGAGTCTGGACGTGGGTGCCAAGGGGTGCCCTGTCTCTGAGTCTCCTTCCTCAGAGGAATCAGCTAAGGAGGGGCTGTCACGAGCAGGAGCATAAGTTCTGGAAACCAGGTCTGAGTGGGCCAATAGAGGGCTACCAGCAGGACCTGCTCCTCATTCTCCCTGAGCTTGCACAGAAGCTGTGCTAGAAGGCTCACTGGGGGGAATGCATAATTGCGCAGGCCCCGCGACCAGCTGTGTACCAGGGCATCCATGCCGAGAGTTCCCACGGTCAGGGAATAAAACAACTGGCAGTGAGAGGTCTCTGGAGAGGCAAACAGGTCTACCTGAGTGGCTCCGAAATGCTCGCAGATCAGCTGGACCGTCTGGGGATGGAGTCTCCATTCTCCAGGGAGTGTAGCTCATGACAACTCGTTGGCTGCTTTATTGCAGACACCTGTAATGTGAATGGCGTGAAGCAACCTCAGATGCAACTCCGACTCCAAAGGAGGAGGTAGCGGGCAAGTTTCGACATGCGACGAGAGCACAGACCACCTTGTCGGTTGATGTACGCAATGGTCGACATGTTGTCTGTGCGGACAAGCACATGAGGTTTCGTCCAAACCCCAGACACTACATGCCTATTGTACGTGGCCCCCAAACCATTGGTGGAGGCATCCGTGAATACCACAGCATGCCTGGAGACCTGCTCTAGGGGCACTCCAGAGAGGTCTGACCACGAGGCGAAGGTTTGGTGGCAGACCGGTGTCACTTGACCCCAGTAAGGGCAGCGTTGCCAAAGGGAGATATGCTCGACCTTCAAACACGAACCTCAGGAATGGCCTGTGGTGCGGAAGAATCAAAGTAAAAGACGTGTCCTTCAGGTCGATCGTTGCAAACCAATCCTGGGGACGGACGCACCAGGGGGAGTGCCAAAGGTAACAGCTGGTACCCCTTGCAAGGGTCCAGACTGCCCCAATGGCAGCTCCACTGGTAGCAGAGCACCGATGGAAGGAGGAGCCCTCAGAGGGGAATTCCTGACCGTCACTGTTAGACCAGTCTGCCTTCTGTCAGAAGTAGCTCTTGCACGACTTTCACCAGAGCAAGCCATAGAAGCAAGCATAGGAACAGGTACCCCGCCCCCTTGCAGGTAACGGAGTAGGGTCCGCAGTTCCAGGATGGTCATCTTCCCACAGAGAGAACATGACTCATCCACAAAAGCTGCTCCAGCGTGCTTCCAGCCCAGGCACCTGAGGCAGCAATCACGACATCACCCGGTGCCAGGTAACGTCCGAGGCACACAGGGGAGATGGCCGTCTACACACTACATGGGGATGGTGCAGCCTGCTGTGGCAACCCACTCGACACTGGAACCACCACCGCTGTAGAAGCCCCTGTTCGTCCAACGTAGATTGGGGTAGCAGAACTTCTCAAGCTAGGCTCCGAAGCAAAAAGCTAAAGATGCATGGCATTAGCTGCCTGTTTTACTCATGCAGTGATCAGCTGCAGCTGAATGCAATCAGTGCATGCCAATGTTCATTGGCATGTTTTCATACACACAAAGTGGATTGGTCCACTTAAAGCGAGATCCCAATTTGTGGGTCATATCCAACGTGACTGGGAGTGACCGACTGAAAGGGAACGGCTCTTTTAGGTGAAACACCCAGGGGAATCGCTGAGCAAACAGGGATGCTGCTGACTGTGTCCTAACACCAGAACAGCCTCTTCTTCCAGCTTTCAGATGAATCTCACCAGGTGAATGCTGCTTCTTCTTCATTCACTCAGCTCCGAAGCAAAAATCTGATGAGTGGTTGCACCTGTTGTCTATTTATACCCGTGCGACAGGAAGTGACTTGGGATGCAAAAACCACTAGCCAAATTTCATCAGTATTTTCTAGGGATGTAACGGTATCAAAATTTCACGGTACGGTAATACCTCGGTATGAATGGCACGGTACGGTATTTATTGAA
>JAUMHQ010000061.1:17816699-17847413 GCA_032361165.1 Enteromius paludinosus | reverse complement strand
TCTGCAAACTTGATGATGTGATTTGAGCTGTACTGTGCAGTACAGTCATGTGTTAGCAGGGTGAACAGCAGCGGACTAAGCACACAGCCCTGAGGCGAGCCTGTACTTAGACTGAGGACCTTGGAAGAGTTGTTTCCTATGGAGACAGACTGGGGCCTGTCAGTCAGGAAGTCCAAGATCCAGTTACAGAGAGTGGCGTTTATTCCCAGAAGATCCAACTTCTTTACCAGTTTCTGTGGAAGGACTGTGTTGAACGCTGAGCTGAAGTCAATAAACAGCATTCTTACGTAAGTGTCTTTTTTGTCAAGATGGGAGAGTGAAAGGTGAAGAGCAGACGAGATGGCATCATCTGTGGAGCGGTTTGGTCTGTAAGCAAACTGTAGCGGGTCCAGATTTTGTGGAAGCTGAGTTTTCATGTGTTTCAGTATCAGCCTCTCAAAGCACTTAGTGATGATGGGTGTAAGTGCAATGGGCCGGTAGTCGTTGAGGCAGGACACAGCAGACTTCTTTGGCACTGGGATGATTTTTGTGGTTTTGAGGCATGCAGGTACCACAGCCGAGCTCAGCGATGTATTGAAGATGTCTGTGAAGATGCCTGCAAGCTGGTCAGCACACTCCCGAAGCACCCGGCCAGGTATGTTGTCAGGTCCTGCAGCCTTACGTGGATTTACTCTGCGAAGTGTCATCCTGACGTCTGCTGTGGACAGACAGAGTGCCTGGTCGTTGGGGGAGGGAGACATCTTCTTTGCTGGCTCTCTGTTCTCAGCATCAAACCGTGCAAAGAAGTCATTCAGTTCATCTGGCAAGGAGGGATCACTGCTGCATGCCGAAGAAGTTGGCTTGTAGCCCGTGATAAATAAATAGTTTAATCGCGTCATTATACATTACCATCACTCTTTTCTCCTATTTGATCATGTTCAGTGCTTTGCTACAACCTGTATTGTTAAAAGTGTTATATAAATAAAAGTGATTGATGGATCTGAAAGGAATAGTTCACCCACAAATGAAAATTACACCATAAACTACTCACCCCCAGGCCATCCTACATGTTTATATGAGTATTTTTTTTTTGTTTTTGTAACAAATATATTTGTAGTTGTCAGCCCAAGTCAGTTATTGAAATTATAATTATAAAACTAGAAATATATTTGTTACAAAAACCCATCAATCTTCTTCAGAGGACATGCGATAACTCCAAAGGTATAAAGGTTAGTTTTAAGTTGCAATACTTGTGGATATCAGATTTACGGAGCTTCAAAATAATGATCACTATCCACCAGCAATACCAAGTCTGGAAGAGCAAGAATACATTTTTTAAAACTCAGACTGTGTTCGTCTAAAAGAAGAAAGTTAGGAGGGCTTATGGGTGAGTAGTTTATGGCGTAATTTTCATTTTTAGGAGAACTATTCCTTTAAGTCTTTAAACTTTTCCAAATCTGCCAGACCACCGACCAAAGTAGTAACACAGCTCTCCTCAATAAGCATTATTTGTGATATCAGTCTTGTCTGTGCAGTGGAAGCAGAGAGGGTTATACACCATATGCTTAATAGTTAGTCAGTTATCCAAATCCCTAGGTATGATCAACAATTATTTTGATGCTTTGCCAAGCTCTAATTACAGTCATGCAATCAATATGCTTGTTAGAACACAATGTGAGTCTGACATAACTGCACATAATTTAAAACAAACACCTGACACTATAAATTAAACTGCCTTGTTCCAAACCATTTGGGCTAGGATTACAGCAAAAAGTATATTTGTTATATTGTTACTATTACTACTATTTTTATTCATTCTTTTTTTCTTCTTTTTTTTCCTTTTAGCCAATATAGTTTCCCTGGACAACAGCAGACCTGAAAAAATCGCATAAAAGACAGAAAAGAAAACACCAATACCCTGCTGGAGGGCTGGAGTCAACAAGTCTACAGTATATGCTGGTTTGCTGCCCATCCAGATTGGTTTAGTAACAGGTTTGTTGGTTGGTGAGACGAGCTTAAATGATCTAACACCGTAAAACCAAAGTTGTAAAACCAGCTTTGTGGTTCCCTCAAAGAATTATGTACTGAGCCTGATATTTTATTGAACAATGTTCAGTGTGCATGAACTGTAAAAGTGGTTGCACTTTTTCTTTTGCAGCTGGTACACACAATTATTTTATAAAGAACAAAAAAAATTAGGCTATAGCTATGATCAATATTTTTTTTTATCTTTACAATTTCTAGAGCAGGGTTTAGCGATTCTGATCAAGCGATTTATGGTCATTCATTACAAAAAGAGCGCGGTCTCATGAAAATGCCTATAAATAGTACGCCAAATAAAACGGCACGTGATTGGTGTGCACATAAGGTATTATGCAGTTTTCTCGTGCACATTTTACGAAATTTGTTGGTGTGCATATACGCACTTTCATGAGATCGGGTAGACATAATGTGTTACAGTATGTCCAACATAGGCAAGATAGCGATTAATTTGACAGAAATAGCTCATTTTCTGCTTTCATGAAACAGAAAAGAAGTTAAACAAGCGGTATCTCTAGCGACCCATATTTTCCGCGCAAAACACCAAGCTGAGGGGGCTTTGCGCGTACCTCTTTTATATGAAAACTAGACCGTTAAGAGAGGATAACGTTCCTTTTATAAAAAATAGCTACAATGCACTTAATGAATCAGACTTAAACGCTAAAAGTGTATCTTTGGCGACTCCTGTTTCCGAGCAAAGCATGAGCACATAGTAGATGGTAAATGGGAAATTGTTGCTGCTGTTTTACAGTTTTATTGTCCAGAACAATATATATGTGTGCCTATTAAAGGAAATAGTTTTATATTTGTGTGTTATTTTTTCTTTGTCATTTCTGTATTGTTTTATTTCCTCTAAACTTCCAGCTCATTTATTCCTCCTGTGAGATTTTTTCAAAAGCATTCCCAAAAAATAAATAAACAAGATTTTATGAATTTCAAAGCAAAATGTTTTATTCTTCTGTAGATTCACAATAACATTTTGTGATTATGCTTCCTTCAGGGACATTCATTTTGCCATTATTAATTAACACACAGTGTTTACTATTTCTTTGCACAGACCAAATGAAATCAAGTCAATTGTGCAAACCTCAGAAATACATTTCAACCCTTGGGGTTTACAATTTTGTTGATTACAACCCATAGTATTAAACCCCCAGCGAGGATTGCATAACGTTATGTTCATAGAAGACAACATGATCTGTGCTCGCAGACTTTCTTCAATTTACAAAGCCGCCACATTTCCTTAAATTTCTTACATGTAATCTCCATCACAGGCTTTACATTTTAACTAAAACCTACTGTGAAAAATGAATAATATGCAAAGTTAGTTTTAAACAATTTCCCTGAAGATTTCCCAATTTCACCACGGTCTCCACATGTCCACAGCTGCTTGTGGCACAGGCTGAGGTTGGCTGGGAGCTGACGCGGTACTGATGGAATGGTTCTCCGTTGCAGAGCTGTTTTTCCTTAAGCTCACAAGTCTCTGGTGCATTTGCGAAATTATTCTGGAGTTCTGGGAACAGCAGTTCTGGCAGGAGGACATCGCAGACACCATCGAGTGCTGAATGAACTCGTTGACACGTTGACGGGTTTCCGTTTCGAAGTTGGACTGCGGCAACATCGTAGAGATGCGCTGCAAGCAGGCTTTATATCCCTCTTTGTAGCTGTCTGATTGACCTTTAGAGAGAGAGCGAAAAAAACTGTTAAAATAACATAGCTACCGAAACCAAAATAAATTTGGATCCGTTAAAATAACATAGCTGCCAATTAGACTTTGAAAAAGTTAATTAAATCACTCACCTTCAGCTGATGAGGAAGGCAGGTCTCTGAGGAACCGCACAGTCATTTCGAGAATGTCAGCTTTCTCCAGCTTTGAATAGCGTGAAGCCTACAAATTGAAAGTGATTCGACGCATTAGGGTATTGTTCAGACACGGACATAAGCAACATTTCAATGTAGGCTAAGTACTGTATGTTCATGAAGCGCCAATACTTACATCTTTGCCAGCCAGAGGGAGTATGAGTGTTTTTAGGTTATTGAGGCTCTCGTTAATGCGAGCCCGCCTTCTTTTTTCCATTAATGGCTTAAGAGTCTGGAAAAAGACAGAAATCGGTTAATATGAGTGTGAGTTTATAGCTACCACAAGCACAACCGTTAAAATGGTTCAGGGGTGTTCGAAGGAACCCAAAATCATTCTCACCTTTCTCAATTCATGTGCCTCTTTTCTCTGAGCCACAGTCATTCGAGAACCGAATGAGTGGGAATGAGCTTCGGTAATTATGTTTGGAGTCATGATTTGATGGGGTCTCTAGATGTGTTCTTGAGAGAGGAGCAGGAAGTTTTGTGGTCAGGGTGTGTGAGAGGGTCTTTTATAGGGTCCTTCGGCTTGGAGGGAGGGCTTCCATTCTATTGTGTCTACTGTTGGACGCAGAGGGGGAAGCCAAATCGAGAAGATCTGATCTGAAGTTGCCATCTGTTGATTGATGTCAGCATCATCCAAAACCACTGGTATGCCAGCCCAGCATGCGCATGTGACTGATGATTATTTTTATTGTCTTACAGACCTTCACTTGTGTTTTATAAAATAGGCCTATATAGGCATTCATATACATATAATACATGCATAGGCCTACACAATAACATGTGGATGAAAAAACGCAAACATTTACAAATGCAAGTTTATTTTGCTTTCCTTTTGCTATGGTTTAATGCGGTACTTGCTAAATAAACTATTAATTACTACAATGCATTTAAAATTGCGTGTTACTGTAGCTTGTCTTTGTTTTATTACAATTTGTGCTTAAAGTTTATTTCACAGGGAAAACCGCCATTCATTGGACATCTAATAAATAATACAGATAATGATGACGGCGTGGTAATTAACCAAGCCACGCTACAGTGTCAACATCTGCTTACATTTAGACCTTTTTCTTATTGCTCCATATTGTGGAAAATTATGAAGACTGTATTTAAGTTCAAGTTAAGCAAGCGTAGGGAGATTCAAAATAAAACATACACACACACACACACACATATATATATATATATATATATATATATATATATAAAGTTTAGAGACGAAAATAAATGTTTTTGTTTAGTAATAAGGTTATGTTTATATAGAAAGAATGTTTAAACCGACTTTTGCAATGTGTGTTTTTCTTTTATTTGTATTTTCAAGACATTTTAGTTGTTCGGTGGTTATATTACACCCCTAGCACATTTCAAATCAGCGATGAACTCACGCGTCTGACACGCGCCGTTACAACAGATGGGTGTCTGTTCTTCCAATCACACCAAAGCGCGCCATTAATTTGAATCCCAACCCCCCGGGTCAAGACTGGCAAACTCTTCAGTAACATGTTTGCAATATTATCATCCTATCAGGTTGCTTCGTTTTTAGCGTGTCTTTCCAAACTATTGGCGTCTGTGTCTAAGCCATTTGACCGAATATGGCAATAAAGCATCACGGACTGACGCAAGAAGATCTTCTCTCTCTCTCTCTCTCTTTCTTTGTTTAATTTTAGCTTTTGGGGGGTTGGGGATGGGGGACGTAGGGAATAGGATGACACGCATAAAAAATTAATCCGAAAATCATAGGTCTACCACAACCACAATGCACGACGTTCTGTTGGTGTGCTGTTATCTGAGGTGTAGCTGTCAAACTGACTGGTAAAACAAAAAAAAAAACGTGTTTGCTTTTTACACGGTATGCAAGTTATAAAAGTAAAAACTAGTTTAGGCATACTAGTTTAACTAAATAATTTTAAATATTAGATAATAAAATCACTTACGAGTCAAAAACATTTTAGATTTCTGTATAATTGCATCAAATCAACGCACTTGGCTAACGATTTCAAGTTTATTTAAAGATGAATCCCGAAGGCTTATAATAATTTCTTATGTTTCTAAGTGGTCTCTCAAACCTGATTATTCTCCGATTTAAATGCATCATGGTTTCTACAACAATGTTGACGAATCTTTAAAGAATCTTGAACTATAGCTCCTCTACTCTTTTATAAGCCATACATTTAGACATTTTACAACTGTACTTTTTAGAGTGCATTATAACAAAAATGTTCCAATTTACCATTAAGTTTAATGGTTTAATGAATGACCTTATGTATAGTACAGATACACTGGTACACATTAAAATTTCTACGAAGTTAAGTTATTTTAGTGTGAGGGTCTTTTTATTGTTATGCATGCTTTATACTTATCAGCTTACAGTATCTAAAATACACATAGAGCTTGCTAATGTCATTTATGGTGACATTTGTGTCTTGACATATTCATTTACTTACATTAAATCATATACTGTTTATTTCACCTGAAAACACGCAAACGCAGCAGACAGATATAACAAAGCCCAAATAAAGTAAGCTTTCCAAGCCAAAACCAACGCTGCTGGCAAACATCTGTTGACATCCAATATTGCATAGACTTACTAGCCTATACTGCTACGGAGCAGAAGGTTGCGCGAAGCTGCGGGTCTCTCTCAGCATCACGCTGCTACTGCAGACCGAGTATTTGTTTAGCTTTGAAAGCGTAATGGTTTTAAATTTAATTGGGTCCAAATACAATGGTGAATTGATTAAATCATTGGTGAGTCATTTTCAATTTAAGCTATCAATGTAGAAGTCTTCGAAATGATCGCACGTTTCTTTCCACTGCAGCCTAATGGTGATATTGAAAACAAATCACTTTACAAAAAGGTTCAGTAGTTACTAAGTTCACTACATAAGTTAAGACGAACTAATGATGAACAATGCTTTTACAGCATTTATTAGTATTTGTTAATGTTAATTTAAGCATTGACGATTGCATTATTAATATGCTGTGTTTGTTAAAATCAATGCACAAGCAACATGAACAAACAACGACTGTATTTTCATCAGCTGACATTAACAAAAGGTAATAAATAATGTAATAAGTATATTGTTCATTGCTCGTTATGTTAGTTACACATTATCTAAAAGATACTTTATTGTCAAGTGTCACCCAAATCTTAGTGCTTAGCCTATATCACAATTATTTTTATACGATCTGATTAGGTTATTTCAAACCTGAATACAGTTAAACCATGCTTCATACTTTACTTACGACGCTGATTGTAAAAATCCTATAGTATGTCCTGCTACAATCAACGTCAGTTGTTTAATATTGCAAATTCTATTTAAAAAAGTGTTTGCAACTATCAATACCCAGACAAAAGCAGAAAGATGAACGTTGCGCGTCTATCAGACAAACAATTAGCCTACATCCAGATGAATCTCAACCCCAATATTGCCATCAATAATATATCTAGCATAAACAATATTCAGTCTTAATTCAAATACCCAAGCTAAAAGCCAAGCCATGAATGTACATCTGGCGATGGAACTTCTCACACAAAGACTTGTTTTTCCCCTAGGATGATTAGCCTATGATGCACGTATTTGTGACGTAGCAGTACGAGAAAAGCTTCCCCGTTTTAATATTCTGAGGGAAAAGTGCATCTGCACATGTAGTCAAGAAGGTAGAAGTGAGGAGTGCACGTTTCAATCGCGCTTTTTAAAATTAGAATATACGATTTTAGCCAAATTTTCAGCCCCAGAAGAAAATGGACAAAGGCGCGTTTTTTGTAATTGTGCGCACGGGGCCCTTAGGGTCTCCGCTCGCGCTAGGCACGAGAACGGCACGAGCCACGGGGACAAAAGGCCAGATGGCTGTGCAAT
The DNA here is from genome assembly GCA_032361165.1 of Enteromius paludinosus. NCBI lineage: Eukaryota > Metazoa > Chordata > Actinopteri > Cypriniformes > Cyprinidae > Enteromius > Enteromius paludinosus. The sequence goes on along the minus strand of JAUMHQ010000061.1, from coordinate 17,839,677 downwards.
TATAATGAATTATATACGAAGGGACTTTTTTAACATTATGGATCATATTCAAAATCTGATTTTTAAATATATATATAATAAGTAGCCTAGGCTATATGTATTATAGTTCAATGATACTAATACCTGCTAAATTGTATATTGTGTGCTTAAAAATTACATTGTTCACTTCTAGCGCTAGACACTTACATGAGTTTGATGGGAAGCTCAACAAGGGCGGACACCCTCCACGCCCACAAAACGCGTGCCTCCTCTTCATTCGAGAGCCGGCTTTCTGAGTAAATGGGCGCTTAATACAAACGCAGGACACACGCTTGCATCCAGAGGCTTCAGCACAATAATGTTTTCGCATTTGACAGCAGGTACGTTACAGCACGGGTAAGCGGTTTTTTTATCTCTATTGAATGACAGTTTTGTTGATAAAAGAGAAAACTTGATAATATGCTTCTTTTTTTCAGTTTTAAGATTAGTCACTTGACTTAAAAATGTTTTTTCAGCCAACCTAAAATGTGTTTCGCGAGTAGTAGCCTATCGTTTATTGCGTATAAATAGCACGCCAAACAAAAATATAAAGACGTGGCATTGATAAGCACAATTTGACTTTGGCATGCATATGATACGCACGTGTTTGGCGTGAATGTAATTTGCAGTTTTCGCGTTCATACAATTCGCATATACCCCTACAGCCTAAATCTCACCCATTGCGTATCATATGCATGCCGCATGCCAAAGTCAATTTCTGCTTAAATCGATAAAAACACATGAAAAATTATTGAGATCGGTTTGTTTAGAAGCTACAATGACTGTAAATACTACACTGATACAGCAAATTGTTCTATAAAATTTAATCGAAATGTATGGACAGATTTTAATGATCTGATTGGTTTATTAATCTCTTTTTCATATAAACATAAACATTGTCATCGTGTGCGATATTGTCCTGTGAGATCATGGCATTCTCATCTCCTTAAACTAAAAATATTCTATATCGTAATGTAAGGGTGTCCGCGTTAGCATTAGGGTTTATTCAGAATTCAGTGAGTTTGTACTTGACTCAACAATGTGCCATGCATGCAATGCTATCAGGATCAAGTATTTAAATCTTTGATTATTACAGTGTTAAATATCGGAAAACTTTGTACATAGTTTAAAAGTTTGTTATTGTAGCGTGTAAAAAGTAGTCTATTTTGTTGCTTAAATATAGTTTGCTATCTAGTTTCAAAATAAAAACTTAAAATCCTGCATGTAAAACTGAATATAGCCTTGCTGCATTTAAGAGTTGTAGATCTGATAAACTGATTTTCGGGGTTTTAAAGAGACCACCTCTAACTTACGAAGAATCACAGAAATCTGAATAGTTATGTTTATATGTTTAGAATTTAATTGAATTACCAGGCCACTGCATTTTACTGTATCACTAAAGTGCTCCTTTAGTTTCTTTTACATCGAGAGCATTCCTGATTTGGGGGATGTGGTCACGTGGTAAGTATTTACATAAAGCATTAGGGAAATGGTAATCTTATTCGCTGTTTCCCAATGGCACTGTAACTTAATTAATGCTACAGAATAACTTCAGGATGTTTGCATCGTTTATGGCCCGCAAAGAAAAAAAGACATCTAAAACTACAACTAACTTGTTTGACGTGCATATAAGTGGCAACCTTACATTCCTGCTCTCTTATGCGCAAGAGGGCTGTGTTTCCAGCATTGGTGTCATTGTTTTTTAGGGGAGTAAACTGGTAAAAGTCACTAACATTCTGCTCCAGTGTTGCACTCCCTTGTGAAGATTAGCATGGCTTTTACCACACAAAAAACACACTCACAGGTAATATAACTGGACTGTGGTAACCACAAATTAGTCGTGACTTTGCTACACTAACCATAGATTAGCCGTGGAATTTGTATTAAAACTGCATATCAATACACATACACAGGTTGATTTTCGTAAGTGCTGTTGCAATTAAAAATAATAATCTTTTTTAGTAATTGTCTCTTATTTGTCAGAATCAGTCACAGGAATTCAGTCAAGGTTTTCCCTGATCACGGAACTTCCACTGACCATTTAGGTAAGTAAATGTGTGTGTGCTGGGTTTAGATGTAGGGTTAGGATTAGTGCATAAAATAGATAGAAAATAGGCCTACAGTTTATACTAGATACAATCATTACACCAATGGAATGTCCCCCTAAAACATGAAAAACCCTACGTAGGCCACTTGTTTAACTTGTTTGACTTAAGTTATGAACTATGGGCATTATATTGCAATTTTGTTGGATCCCATAAGGAAAACAGATTATACATTATATGCAAGGGGCAAGGAGAAAGCTTTCTGTGGAGATAGGGGATAAAAAATACTATTAGTTTGGTATAAAAAAAATGTACGTCTATGGAAAGTCAGCCCAATTATATAAAAGCGCGCGCCGCGTGTGTGTGAAGGGACCATTGCCAAAAATAGTACGCCAAATAAAAACTTTGGCTTATATGATATGCACGTGTTTGGCATGCATATAATACTAAGTTGTTGCGTGTATGAGATAAGAAATGTCTTGACGTGTTTTGCATCTACCCCACAACCCTAATTCTACCCATCGTGTAGCTTATACACACCAAAGTCCATTATTGCGTATCTATAGGCTACCACGAGTTTTCGTTTTTATTTGGCGTACTGTTTAGCCTTTACGCACATTCATAAGATCGGGTAGCATGTCCCCACAAGGATAGTAAAACAGCTAATAAGTGAATTGTTTATTTGAAAGTGTAACAATGCAGATGGGTTCTCTGAAAGGTACAGGGTTGGGGATAGAAAATATCGTTTATCTGTTTAAGTCTATAGAAAGTCCCCACAATTCACAGAAACAAACGTGTGTGCGCGCGCGAGTCTGTTGTTCTGTCTGTCTGTCTGTCTGTGGGCGGCTTGAGTGAACAGAGAATGCAAAATAAAGGTACTTTTACCACCTGGCTTCGGAGTCTTCAATAAGAACATAAACACACATGCACACAAAATAAAGTGATTTTGTACTCCTCTGTGTTGTCTTATTTCATTTAGATCTGAATATCTGCTTCCTTGTGTCCCTGAGATATACTATTTTGCCGTAACATTAATCTTAATCGCTGCATCAACGAAGTTGAGGTCTATTGTTGTTCTCAATTCTCTGTTGAACGTCAGCCAGATAACATTATATGGTGAGCGCAGAATTAAATGAATATTACCTCAGGTAAAATACACCAATATTAGTCAGGCTATCAATGAAAGCCTGGTTGCTCCTTGAGGTAACGAACATATACCCTAATGTAATTACAATAACTTGTATTTTAATATACATGTAAACCTGTTCAACTACTATACAAACAAAGAAGGTCATATATACATATAAACACAGACACAAAGTCATTTCAAGATTAATTCAGTATCTTGTGGCTCAATCTGCACTAATGAACGGCACACGCAGGGGTGGCAGATGGACTCAACCGGCAATGTGTGGAGGAACGGCATATAAACATCCTGCACAGGAATTTTGAGATGCAGCAGAAAATCGCACTACAAAGTTATACTCTAGGCTGCATAATAATATAACAAAATAATAACTCTTTATATATATATATATATATATATATATATGTGTGTGTGTGTGCGGTTTTATGTGGTTTATGAGGACACAAATTTGTATAATGACATGGGTATGACATAGGTTTTACAATATGTAGGTGTTTTATGAGGACATTTTCTGTGTGCCCGTAATTCAAAAGGCTTAAAAAGCATACTAAACAGTGTTTTATGAAACTCAAAAAGTGTAGACAGTTTTCTGTAAGGGGTAGGTTTAGGTGTAGGGTCAGTGTAGGACAATACCACATACAATTTGTACAGTATAAAAACCATTACGCCTATGGAGAGTCCCCGTAAATCACAAAAACAACATGTGTGTGTGTTTAATAATCAATCATCATGATGACGCGCTGGCACTTTGCGTCAATGTTAAAAGGAAAGAAAGAAAGAAAGAAAGAAAGAAGTTTCATGCATTGCATAGCTTTTCAAACATTTGTTGCGAAATAGTCTAGCAGGTCTATACATCAGAAAAAATAACTAAACTTGAATCATTGGTAAATGATGTGATGCTTGTTAATGTGTGTCAAAGTACAGATTGCGATTGCAATAATCAGGTTGCGCATACCAAAGTGCTCTGTCTGATTTTTCCACTCCTTGTGGAAGAGCTCAAACACTGTCTTGGAAAAATCTCATGTAGGGTTGGCAGCAGATGGCCACTACAATAGAGTTTCGGTTGGCCTAATTGGAGGGAAATTTAAATAACTGTCACACGCTCGACGCGTGCAGTTTATATGCCACTTTTTTTCAGGCTCTCATGCTCTCTTCCTTTCAGGGAATGACCGTTAGATTATCTGTCTGACTTGCACTTGGTAGCCTACTTTCACACGAGGAATTTGAATAAATCCGTTGTAGACAAAGATGAGACAAAGCTCATTTAACTGTTGACGTGACCTAGATCTTTGATTAGCCACACAAAGATGTTGACAACATGATGTTAAATGAAAGTGAATAAGTTAACGCGGGTCACAGAAACACCCCATTTAAAATATGCATTCGAAAGTAATTTTGACAAGTTTATAAGCCTGTGGTCTATGCCTAAACTATCTAACCTGGTATACACAGAAAAATGATAACATATAGCCTAAAAGTGTTTATTATATTGTCACTGATTTTACTCTATTTATTCTAATTAATAAAGGCAAATCAGTCAGAAATTTTAACTTAAATAGATTCTTAAACTTGAACAATTGCAGCTTACAATTGTTGTACAATACTCTGTACAATTTTCTGAGTTAGAAATTTGATAGATAAATAAATCATAGTTAATATATGAAAAATAACTGTAATGCATTTTTATGAGTAAATGTTTTTTATTTTTAGAATTTGAACTTTAATATAAAAAACATATATTTAGACTTTTTAACGAAGTAAAACTACAAAGTAGACGGATATTGATGTGTCTTTGTAAGCACTGCTCGACAAGCTGTCCTGTGAGACTTGTCTTTGACAGCCCCTGAGGGATTATCCATTAATAAGCCTGGCTCGTGCCTCTCGGTATAGTTAAATAGATGAGGATGGCACGCGTCAGGCACGCGACTGACGCCACATGGGAGATGTTACCATAAATCACGCGCCATATCCAGCAACTGCTGTTGCGCATATGGAGACGATGGGTGTTGAATACACTGAAAATAATAGAGAATACTACTGTTAGAGGCTCTATGTTTTGAATAAAAAGAAAGGAAGTATTGTAAAGAGTGCAAGTGTTAAAGAATGAAGTGTTTATTTTTTAATAAATACATAAAAAGAAAACGACATTCCACTACAATTGAACAGTAAATGTAATAGTCAGTAAAATTGATGTGTGCCTTTTTGAAAGACACTATAATGCGTCCTTCATTTTCAGAACGCAAGCATCTAGAGGGCACATAAGTAATTAGAGGTAAAGGGGAGTAGAGTCGGTGGTGGTTTTGTAGGCAAACATCAATGCCTTGAATTTTATTAGTGTGGGCATTTTAGATGTAAACGTAAAAAACAATATGTAGGCTATTTATTACACCATATGTAAAATAATACATTTAAAGAATTTAGGCCAAATCAAATAACAGAGTCATTTTATACATTAAACATTATTTTATTTAAAATTAAAGATTAAATTAAAGATGTTAAAAATTAATTCTACTTTTTGATATTGGCGAATATTTCCATGCATCTGACACCTAAAGGGAAAAAGAGGCAGGGACCCCAAAGGGAACTACTATGTTTTTTTTTTATTATTATTATTAGCCTATTGTTACTTGGAACTAATTAATTTCAAAACGGTTCCAGTGGAACAAATCTCACCAACGAGCACTACAGCTCTACAGTGAATGTTGTGCGAGCCTGCCATCTATTGGTTATATATATAGTCTTTGAGGAGATGAAATCAACTGGTTGCACCTGCCTGTTTCGCAATACTATCGAATACAGATGAAGCATAGATATTTAGTAAGAGGCTAGAGTTAGCAATTATTTCATTTGGTAGCAATCAATAGAGAACAATACTACAAATAAACGTTCTTCTACAAAAAAACAACAACAACATAGATTAGAAAAACGTAATTGAAACAAATGAACATATGCATAAATTATGCATAAATACCTAATAACCTTGATTCAGAAAATAATTAGACCAGACAAGAGAACTAAACTACTACTAAATAGCGTCATCATGACGCGCGGTCCCTTTAACATCTGAGCCGATTTAAGTTTGGCCAGCATGTTACAGTTCTCCTCCCCTTAATGGATTATTCACAAGTTCAGTCCCTCAAGTCTTCTGAACGAACCGTTTGACAACAGGCTATAGACTTCATCCAAAGCGGACGCATTGGTTTTGCGCTTGTTTTGTCAGTTTTTGTTTAGTTAAGGAAATGAACAGGTGAAATATACGCTAATGTAAGTGTATAGGCAAGATCAGTATAGCCCATGGATACGTTCAAAGACGACTAGTAAGACCGTAACGAAATGCTTGGCTGGTTTTCTATATGTAGAAGCTACGCGATGAATGGAGGTGACGTTTTATTAAAATGCCATACAATGAATAGTAATAGATCAAGAGAATATATTTCTTAGATATAGGTCAATACCTTTATGGTCTGGTGATTCGAACAAACAGGGATGAACAGAACAAAGTAATACGCGTTCTGTGGCGTGGACTTCTACGAGCTGACGCTTAATGGTGCGCTAATAATCATTTGTTTGGAGGCGCTGCATCATCATGGTGGTCGAGAGGACACTTCTCGCAGCGAGACAAGGGGATGTGCAAACTCTGAAAGTACAGTTAGCGGAAAAAGTTCTTAATGGCGATGTAAAAGACGTGCTGGGAGCTACTCCCGTACACCACGCAGCGCGAGCGGGGAAGCTCACCTGTCTGCGGTATTTGGTTGAGGAAGCAGGTTTACCGGCGAGCAGCCTGGCAAGAAACGGCGCAAGTCCTGCGCATGACGCCGCGGCCACGGGAAACCTGAGCTGCCTTCAGTGGCTCTTGACGCACGGAGGATGTCGAGCGGCCGTGAGTATCTTTACGTACTCTTTAATGGCTAACCACATTGTCCACGTCTGTGTAGTAGTAATAACACAGACTACACTCTTTAAAAAAGGCTTCTTTAAAGGCATTGGTGGATCCATTGAGAACCTTTCAAACGCAGAAAAGCACAATAAGAGCATCTTATCAAATGATTAATAATTTAAATGTATACACAGTAGTTAAGGCCAACTTTTATAAAGTAAGAGCGAACAATCTGCACAAATAATTAACACACGTTAAAATCATAGTACTATAAAAATTGGCATAGTTATATAAATTTGCAACATACTATTATATGCAACATAATATTTAATTTTCCATGCAATTAGACTTGGATCAAGATATTTTTCTGTGCATAGTCACCCGACAAGTGTTGTGGTGGGGTATAATGGTATTTAGTGATTTAGGAAAAAATGTCGGCCTCCCTAAAGATCTGGGCCCATTGTACTCGGTCCTGCCTTTACCCTCAGTAATTATGCCACTGTTGTCATGCTTTTTGGCATTTAAAATCATTAAGCTTACCTGACAAAACATAAATCAATAAATGCATAATGGAGACATTGAGGAACCCCATCAATGTACTGTATGCTCAGCACCACAATGGGGCATAAACTTATTGTATGCCTTAGTCGTCACATCATATGCTAAGAAATCTCATCTCATTAGTAGCAGATCCTTATAACAATCATTTAACCTTCAGTCTCATGGTCAGAGAATTTACTCAACAGTGTATCCAATGTCTTATTAAGAGTGTGACTTCAGTTTAGCTGCTTGACCCATGCTGTGGATAATAGCGTCCAGCTGGAGTGATGAGTGTGATTTATGCAATGAGTATTATTATGGAATGAAGCCAGTGTGTGCTAGGAGCTGACAGTTTTATCCTACCCATGCAAAACAACGAGAGGAAAAGATTAAAGTTACCATACATGCTTGTCAGTACGTTTGGGAGCTCCCTTTAACCATATTTCAAAGACATCAGAAGCGGTTATGAAAAGACATGTAAAGATTTAACTATAACCAACTAAAACCTAAATGACTATATATGTATTTATATACAGTATATATATACTGTATATACATTTTTTTTTTTCATGGCAAATAGCATTTAATTAAGTGTCCCAAAACATTTGTTCACACTTAATAATCTTGTAATGTATATTATTTTTGTATGAAATGCTTTTAAAAATGTTTTTGTTAAAGTATACTAAAGTCAACATAACATGACTCTCATGACTGTATCAAAATATAAAAAATAAGCAAGGTATTCAAAACGGTTACCTTGTCTCTTTCCCCTAAAAAGAAAGTAGAATAAGATATACTTGCCTGTCTTTGAAAAATGAGAACACAAATTAAATTCATGACGATACATATAACGTTTGTTTTGCATTCTTTCATTGTATAGTCAGGATTGCCATGAACTACAAACTAAGGTAATTTTAGGTAAACAAAAAAATAAATAATAATTAAAATGGTCTAAATTAGTCTCTAGATTAAAGTCTCTGGGTAGTTATTCCAAGGTGTAAACCATAAATAAGACCAGCCAGCTTGTGTTTTTTATATTTGGATACAGTCATGAGAGTCGTGTTGTTTTGATAGCTAGTTCATATACTGTATATCATTCTCAGTAGATGAAACTGTTTGAAATATAGAGCATAAGTAAAGCACTTAATTCTTTATCATTTAGTAGTCCTCACTTGAATCTATGAACCATTGTCTTTTGGCATTGCAATTAAATACTTAAAAACATTTAGCAGATTTGCAGATTTTTAAAAATTGGATTCAAAAGCAATTAAATATATGTGAAACGTAACATTAATGTTGTTCTATGTCTAGTGGTATACATCACCACTTGATCATTTCAAAAAAGTTTTTTTCATAAAGAACAAGTAACTAGAGCTCCTGCTGTTGTCCATTTTTCCTTCTGTGTGCATGCAGTAGTGGAAGTTATCTCTGCCATCAATGGGGAGCGCGAGTCTACAGCAGGGTGTCACATTACATTATTGTGTTTCATACCTGCACTGCCAGTTGAATGACTACAAAAAACCTTTACCAGTTAAATATGATCCAGCAGAGACTTGAAATTATTCAAATTTTGTCTCATACAGTATGAATATATCGGTTAAAATACACCCATGTTCCCTGTCAGTGCTTTACAACGTGTAACATGCACATTGTTGAAAAACTGAAAAATGTAGAGATGTACTGATATTTCCGTATTCTAGTCGCATGTCAGTTATTGTATGATATAGTTTAAATATGTGTTATTTATTATGTTCTGTGTTGTTTACAGGGTAAGGACAGCTCAGGGGCCACTGTCCTGCACCTGGCCTCTCGCTTCAGCCATCATGAGATCATTGATTGGCTGCTGAAAAGTGGGGAAGGGGATCCTACTGTTGCCACGGATACGGGGGCGTTGTCAGTTCATTATGCTGCAGCTAAAGGGGACTTACCCTCGCTCAGGCTGCTGCTGGAACACAGCCCACAGTAAGATCATACAGTGCAGACAGCTTTGTTTGGTATATTTTAAACAAAGTATCAGGAAATCAAAATTTCTAGTGGAAATGTAAAAATGTGTAGCCGAAATAGGGAAAACATTACACTTTTATTATATTAACACTCACACACATGATAACTTAGGCATTGTTTCACATTCATATTCCTTTATGTTGCTTTTGATTGGCAGTTATTGCAAACTTTAATATTTAAACAGATTCTTATATGTTTTAAGCTTAGGGCAAATTTACTGATTGCAATTAAGGAAATTACGTATGAGTCTATGTGTAATAGATTCATGTTAACATTTTTATTTGCTCTAAACCAATTTAACAGCAGTATCAGACAGGTATTTACTTTTTAAGAAGCAGAAAGCAGTAAACCAAAGTTGTGCATGTTCGTGCAAAATATGGTGAGGTGCACAGTTGCAAGAATGTTACTAGAGTGTTCTGGGTGGTTGCTAGGTGGATACTTGCTGGTCCAAGTCAGAAGAGTCTATCCACTAAGCCTCTAGACATGGCTCTTGTTATTCTGCAGTGACAGGATTCTTTTTGCTCATTTAATCATCCAACAGGTAAAAAACAGTATTTGGGTGTTTAATATGAGCATTTGTCTGCATATTTAAAAGCATTGCTTATAAAAAAGGATTGTTTATAGTATATGCAAAGTATTTACTGCTTAGTAAACACTAATAAACACTAATTACAAAATGTCCAAAATCCACAGCAGCAATGCAGCAACCTTTTTATATAAGACATACTTAGGTTCTTCAGGAAGGGCTCTTGGTTTCAAAAGCCATAAAGAGTATAACGATTGATGATTGAAGACTGATATGATTATGCCTCATTTCCTGCTCTATATGAGGACTGTTGTGTTTATTGCCATGCAATCTGCACTGGAACCTGCTGCCAAGATCAATGTCCACTATCATCAAACCCAGCTTTTATATTACTGCTGCATGTTTGTGGTGATACAAATGATTCTGTCTATACTCTAAATAGAAAATGTATGTAGATGCTTTAAACAAAATTTGAGTGAGTGCCACCAAATAATAGTTTTCAGCAGATTCAAGCACATGATGAAAAACAAGCATGGATCTTGCTTTTGTTCAGAAATGTGATGGGGAAAAAAGGTTAAATATTTGTGATGGTCTGAACATACACTGACATCTAATTGTTTATCACACTTTATTTTATTTTATTTTATTGTTTTATGGCAGGCATTTGTCCTGATCAAATCAGAATTTCTTGAGTATTTCAGGCCAGTGCTCAGGTGCTATTCTATTTCTATAGGAACAACAGCTTAACTGCAGCAGCAATTATATGATGGCTGTACTAATTGGTTTTAAACATTTTCTAGAGCCACCATATTGTGTATTACAGTTTCCCCTGTTCATAATAGTAATACCAAAATGAAGCTGGTTAGAGAGGAGAAGTTTGGAAAAGTAGAAGGATTTGTGGCATAAGTAGAAGAGCCTGGCGCGTCTGTGACACTGTGTTATTAGGAAGGAATTTATCATATAAATTTTCACACATTATACATTGTGTTTTAGGGTTAAAGGAAATGTGCATAAGCTTCATGGATCATGTCTTGGCAGAAAGTTACCAGTACCTTTTATCCCTTTGTCTACAGTTTTGTTTTTTTTACATGACTTATGATTAAAAAAAAAACATTTTGGAGAACTATGCTGTGTAAATTGAATTTTAGCATTTTGTGTTGTTTCTGATTTAAAGAATTGCTTCTGTGAAAAACAATAAATTAATTCTTAGTAAATCCTCTCTGAAAGTTTAATCAGGAAGAGAGATATTGCTTATTCTCATTCAGGTCTGTGTACTCTTGTCTCAGTGGACACTGTCAGTATCACACAAGTGATAAACTAATGAGGTAAACAAATACTCTTGAATAGAAGCCTGCTATGTAGGAGTTTTCTGCATTGTTATGATAGGCTTGTTTTTGGAGGGTAGAGATAACATTCGTAGGGGTCATAGGGGTTAGGGCACGTGTATTGTGACTGTATTATCTTCTCTTCTTATTACAGGGAAGGTCTCTTGGTCAAGGGGCATGAATACATTACGACATACATTACGTAGGTCGTAGCATAGTGTTGTGGGGTGATTTAGAAACAAGTTTCCATCACAATAGTTACAAATAAGAGATTAGTACGCAGTAATCGATTTCTACCTAATTTGCAATCGAAATACATCATTTTTACAGCATGCTTATAGCCAAGCTCTTCTGTTATGAGAAGCAAAGCATTGCTGACTGGATTGATGGAACAGAAATTTGCAAATAGCATTGCAATCTTGCGTTGTTACAGCTCTAGGCAGTCATTATAGTAATAAGTCATTATAGTCATTAAGTAACAAGAGTAGTTCACTAGCTTATCAACTACTCTTCAATGCCTCCTAGTGACCTACTAATGTTGACAAAATTTGACATGGACAAAATTGAGAAAGCTTGAAAGCTGAAAGGCCTTGTTTCATACCAGAAGTAACCTGCTCTCTCTTGTCTGTCAACACGTTGTCAGTTTCCTCTTTGCTCTGCAATATATTTTTCAGTAAGAATTCGAAAATGTAAAGACATCCAACGTGCACACACAGCAGTGAGAAGTGAACAGTCAGACACACACCCAGAGCAGTGGGCAGCCATTGCTGCGGTGCCCAGGGAGCAGTTGGGGGAATGGTGTCTTGCTTAAGGGTCTGACCTCAGTCATGGTACTGAAGGTGGAGAGACAATCCCTGCTGGACCTGGTACTTGAACCCATGACCTTTGGGTTACAAGTCCAACTCCCTATTCATTAGGCCATGACGACCTCCAAGAAAATAAAGGATCTAAAAGGAGAATAACCAACGCTCCTCCTACAGTCCTCTGCTCTACCAGCTGAGCTATCCAAGGCACCTGTTAAAGGTACCTGTTAAAGAAACACAAAATAGCTTGTGGCAGTGAAGAACTTGCATTTATCCTGCAATATGTAATAGAAAATAAAAAGCTTAAAATTAATGCTTATGAGAAATGTTGTCTTCTTCAGCTATCTTACTGTCTTTTGTCTGTGGCAGGACACACCGAGCATTATCAACTGTGGTCAGACTGACTGCTCAATGGAGCGCGCTGTTGGCCTCATTAGGGTTTCAGTGTCTTTTGTGAAAGGATATGTGCCGGGACAGATGTAGATAAAAGGGAATGAACCAGCGATTTATGAGAAGAGATCAAATTGGGGTGTTGTTCATGCGTATCCTGTTCTCACAGGCCATGCAGGACATGATGTGGTTCTGTTGTGATAAAGCCAATGGTTCACATAAATGCACTGGTCATAAAACTCAGGGTAGACATAAGGTGCACAAAGGGGGTGGGAGGCAGTTACACAACCAGCTAATGCAGATTAGGGGCACTAACTCGCTTTAATGACCTCATGTGTCAGAGTTGGGAGGATGGATTCTTGCTACTTTGTCTCATGGCATAAATGCACCTGGGTGCACTTTTTAGTGAGACATGAAAGACGTACTAAAATAAATGAACACTAAAGGCAGTACAGCTTTACATTTTTTATTCCTTTTGACACAAATTTACTGTTTAAATTAATACACAATTAGGCGACTTGAACAAAATCATGTTAAGACTTCAAAACAATATTAAAATGCTGAGAAATTTGAAAACCTGATGCTTTTTAATGTTAGCTTCACACATTTCCAGCTTCATATCTATGGGTTTTCATAGACGGTAGATTTGTTGAAAGACGAGGAGCTTGTGTAACTACGGTTTGACAAAAATGTCACATCTGCATAAAAGGTAGTTGAAATGGCACGCTTGCATCAACAAATACGTTACTATACTTTAGCATTTTTTAACACCATTGGATAGGTTTCGGAATGGATATATTTCATGACATGACATTGAGAGCATTAAAGTTTTTTTTTGTGAAATATGATTTAAATTGATTAACCATTAATGAGAAACAGAGTAATATTGCTTCCTCACATTCTTGTAAATAATTTTTACAACTTCATTTTTAAAACTTTTTAAAAACTTTTAAAACTTCACTCTCTTCCAGTCAGTGTAAATAATATTGAAACATTCATAAAAACATTTTACTGCCCTGGCAGGTATGTGACCCACTAGCAAATTATGTACTTAATGTAGAAAGTAAATTCATATTCGTATAATAAATTTGAAATAGAATACAAATTGGAACTTTACTAAAACATGATATTGGGAAAAAATATTTATAGTCTGGACGCAAGCAGCATAATGCGCCAAAAGACAGCAGAACCCAATAATCAGTTACTGTATGTCTCATTTAGCAGACTCTTTCATCCAAAGCAACAAGTAGGAGAGCACTTGTGAAAGTATGTGAGATTTGAAGCTTATAGTAGACAAGCTCAAGAGATGAGCGGTCTTGTGATTGGCTGAATAAGGAAAGTACACTTGCATTTCAATCAATCAATATTAATAATCTAAATCATATTGTTTGTAATTTAGCTATTTTGAAATGTAGTCGTTTTTAGAGTGAAGTGTTCATTTAAGAGTAAAGTGTTAATTTACTAAGGTATATGCAGTATAATTTACAATTTTTAAAAGTACAGTATAATTTAGGATTTTTAAAAATATATATTTAACATCCAATTAAAGAGATTTTAGCTTATTTTACCTTAAATTTTCTCCTTTTTGGTGTAACCTTATATATTTAGGTTGAGTAATATTAAATAACATTTTTTGTGTATATCAGCTATAAATATTGAGCAGTTTACAAAAATGTATAAAAGGGGGCATTTTTGTCATTTTTCTTAGTCTAACGTTGTTGTTGTGAAGGTACGATTTAGGGCAATATGTAACTCAGCACTTTGTTACTTCAGCACTTTCTCTAAGCCCTCCTCTGAGAGAAAAAGTATCATCCGATTCTTTTCTTTTTTTTCACTTTTATTTTTAAAGAATCTGTTATTCCACTTCACAGAATTGGAATTATACTTTCAGACTGTTGCTATTCTCAAAATTAGCTTCCAGACTCTATAACCGGATTGGAGCACATGGAAATGTGCTACTGGTACATTATTCGAAAATTCTCCTTTTGTCCAACTTCAGCCTGTCGCCATTACTTTGCATTATCATTTACGGTTGGTTTACTTGTTCTTGTTTATCAAGTTTTTCCTCATGTAAGAACTTTAATGTAACAATCAAAAAAGCTCATCAACTGGAGTGTGAATAAGAGGTCAAGTGGGACTTTGTTGGTTGAAGTGCTTTGCTCTGCCACACATCTTCTGACAGCTGCTTCTGTTACCTTTTTTACTCAAGCCTAAATTATTCATACAGGAAGGACAGCTGTGTCGCAAATAAGGCTGTATCAGGTCAGGGACCTTTGTGAACATACAATAGTGTTGTGATGTCATTACAAACATTGTTTCCGTAGAGTTGAGAAAGACCCAAGCTCCATAAGTCTAAACTGTAAATTATGAAAATGATGATACACCATCAATACTCTACAATGGCTTCATTGGTGAATAAAGAATCTCACTTGAAAATGAGTTTGTCCATATAATAGACATAGAAATAACCAAAGTTTCAATGTGTGTTTTATTTGAAGTCATTATGGGTTTGTCTCTGTGTGTGTGTGTGTGTGTGTGTTTGTGTGTGGTGCTCTGTCCCCCCCACTTCAGCACACGAGTGACTGTGCCTGTTAGGGTTACACTCATGAAAGATTCACACGTCTGATCATTTCCTAATGACTGAGCCCCTGATTAATTCCTCTTCCTGTTTTAAAAATTCAGCATCTCTTTATTTTTCTTTGGAAGCCTCTCCATCACAGTCATGTGTTTGTTATTTTGATGAGTTTGTTAGAATAACCGCACAGTTGTTCAGTAATGAGTCATACAGTAATGTCAATATCTACTGTGAAACATATACATAGTATGTAGAATTTATTTGCATTGCCATATAATTGACTGCCTTGTTTGTCTAATTGTTGAATTAATGATTCCGCAGTCACTCACTCTCTCTCTGTGTGTGTGTGTGTGTGTGTGTGTGTGTGTGTCTGTACAAAGAGAAAAAGAGGACAACATAATGCAATCTGACAAAACTAGAACATTCCTGTTATAAGCAAGACTGCATTGTGAGTGCACAACTTCAACAAAACTGCAGTGGGAAGTTGTGAACTAGTAGTATGGTTATATTTGTTGATTATAATTGTAGTATTGTCTAAATATCTAAATATCAATATTACTATTACTTATCAATATTAATATCATTATTACTGATATTACTAGTGTACTCCTTACTATGATGAACAGACAAAACAAATGAAATAAAAGTATGCTTTGATAAACTTTTTAAAGGTTAATCTGATTATCATTTTGAAAATGTTCATAAGAAATTTGAACCCAAATATGTGTAAAAATGCTTAAAGGGATAGTTCTGTCACATTTCTTGTCTGTTTAGTTCCATTTAAAGTCTGTGTTTTTACACTCTTTGTTTAGTTTCGTTTTCATTGTGTCAGTTTGTGTCTAGTCTCCCTCGTTCTAGTTCCTGTTTACCCATATATGGTCTTTCCTGTGTTTGATGTAATTATGAGTTGATTCCCTTCCACCTGTGCCTCCCCAGCTGTGTCGTGTCTTGTGATTAGTCTCCCCTGTATAAAACCCATGTCTTTTGAGTTCTAGTTTGTCGGTCAATGTGAATGTTACGATTATGTTCGGTTTTCAGTGTTATTTGTAAAGTTTATTTGATTTATTATTAGAAAACTACTTTTGTTTATTGAATCCCTCGTCTCCTGGGATCTCCTTCTCCACACCAACGTGACAGATTGTCCGACCTAATAAGAAAACATGACGTGGGGGGAATTTGTTTTCCACCGCCTCGCTCAAGGGCGAGGGGAACGGTTATGTGGACCCGTACCGAGTCGGCCTGGATCTCGGTTGGCATTTCGTTGGCGCCGTATGAACACCACATGGCAAGAGCGCCTCTCCGAGCTTGTGCCTCCCGAGCTTGTGCCTCCCGAGCTCACGCCTCCCGAGTGCATCAACGAGCCTGCGCTTCCCAAGCGCATCAACGAGCCCGCGCTTCCTGAGCGCAACAACGAGCCCGCGTTTCCCGAACGCTTCATCGAGCCAGCGCTGAAAGTGCGCCCGGTGCCCAAGCCCAGGACACGCTTGCCGGCCAAAGGAATGCCAGATCTGATGGAATTCCCCACGGATCCCCTTTTGCCACATTATAAAGTAGTCACAGAGTCAAGACCGGATGATCTCCTCCTGTTCCCCACGGATTCCACTCCGCTGATTCCTGTTCCCGCTCCAGAGTTCTGGCTAGAAGAGTCAATCCAGTTCCCCAGAGAATCCAGTCCGTTGTCTCCAGAAACTGTGCTTGAGATGTGGCAAGGAGAGTTGATCCGGATTCCTGTTCCCCGGGTTGGTAAGCTGCTTCCTGTTTCCATCCCTGAGTCTGCTGCGCTTCCAGTGCGCCCTCCAGAGTCTGCTGCGCTTCCAGTGCGCCCTCCAGAGTCTGCTGAGCCTCCCGTGCGCCCTCCAGCTTCTGCTGCATCCTCCGTGCGCTTTCGAGAGCGCCCTCCAGAGCCGGCTGCGCTGCAAGAGCGCCCTCCAGAGCCTCCTGCGCTGCAGGAGCGCCCTCCAGAGCCTAATGCGCTGCAAGAGCGCCCTCCAGAGCCGAATGCGCTGCAAGAGCGCCCTCCAGAGTCGTCTGCGCACCCCGTGCGCCCTCCTGAGTGCCCACCAGAGGCTGCGCCTTCTGAGTACCCACCATAGCCTGCGCCTCCTGAGTGGCCACCAAAGCGCCCTCCAGAACGCCCACCAACGGACCCACCTGGCCTTTCCACTGCGAGCCTCCCCAAGAAAATTTTGGTGGGGGGGCAGTATAGTCAAGTTCCTGGAAAGGGTGGGCGGGACAGGGGTTTGGAGCTGGCCCCCTGTTGATCCGCCTCCAGAGGCTCCTGATCCACCACGGTCTCCCAAGGCTTTTGATCCAGCTTCTGATCCACCATGGCCGCCCAAAGCTCCTGATCCGGCTCCTGATCCACCATGGCCTCCCAAGGCTCCTGATCCTGCTCCTGATCCACCACGGCCTCCCAAGGCTCCTGATCCGGCTCCTGATGCACCACGGTCTCCCAAGGCTCCTGATCCACCCTGGAGGCAACCAGTGACTCTGCCCCGTACGGCCTCCAGGGTGCCCACCCTCCCTCCCCGGTTATACTCTCTTTTTTCCTTTTCCTTTTTTTTCTGTTAGTACTCACGGCGCAGTTGCGCCTTTTTGGAAGGGGAGGGTAATGTCACATTTCTTGTCTGTTTAGTTCCATTTAAAGTCTGTGTTTTTGCACTCTTTGTTTAGTTTCGTTTTCATTGTGTCAGTTTGTGTCTAGTCTCCCTCGTTCTAGTTCCTGTTTACCCATATATGGTCTTTCCTGTGTTTGATGTAATTATGAGTTGATTCCCTTCCACCTGTGCCTCCCCAGCTGTGTCGTGTCTTGTGATTAGTCTCCCCTGTATAAAACCCATGTCTTTTGAGTTCTAGTTTGTCGGTCAATGTGAATGTTACGATTATGTTTGGTTTTCAGTGTTACTTGTAAAGTTTATTTGATTTATTATTAAAAGACTATTTTTGTTTATTGAATTCCTCGTCTCCTGCGATCTCCTTCGCTACACACCAACGTGACAGATATAGAGAAAGGAGCAAAACACCTTTTTTTCATAACTATAGCTGGAGTTGTCAGTCAGTCCAAGTTCAAAGTGCATCATTAAAAGGGTCTATCAGTGGTTTGAGTTATGCATTTTTTCACAAATCTCCAACTATAATCTACACTGCACAATGAGTCTCCTATTTACGTTTTGTTTTTTCACTGTGTTAGTTATGATGAAAGCATTTGCAATGCCGAGGTCATTGAGTTTGTGTGTCTACAATGCTCAGCTCAACACTTCTCAGAATACGTTAGTCTTAAAAAAGAAGGCCTAAAATCAGCATAGAAAATGGCATGTTATTTCTAAATTCTAACAGGTTTTGACATAAATATCCTAATAACATTGTAATTGCACAGCACAATATTATTTAAAATGTCTTTATAGTCCTTTTTTTTATTTTTTAACCAACAATAACACCTGTGAAACCATGAGAATGTGTTTCCTGACTTATTAAGGACACCACTTCTGTAGCCTTGCCATGAGCTTTGGTACCAGTCAACAAGATGTTAAGACAAGTGTTTTTGCTTCGAGGAGTCAGGAACAGAAACTAGCACCTCACTCAGACACTGAAGGTGGGACGGTGTGAAAGAAAAACTGTAAATTGGGTGATATGAAGCACAGAAAATGTCAAAGTCAGACTTGCGTTTGTGTTCTCAACAAAAGTTTTCTCTACTTTTAAATGCCTCAAAGAATCATCAAAGAATTTTCATATGAATATCTGATATCAGAGAGAGAAAGCCGTTTTCACTTATGGCAAGTTTTCTTCCCGCTTGCGTGAGATGACCCTGTATTTCATTTCAATAATGAATAAAACAAACAGACAGGCACAAACAAACCTTTCTGTTCACTGTAAGATGCCTGATTGGCAAGCTTTTTTTTTTTTTTATTATTTATTTTTTGCATATCCGGTGCTTTGAAGCATCAAAAGCTAATACTACGTGCTTTTGGAGTGTTAGTGAAGTGTCTGAGCAAACAGGAAGCAGCTCAAACTCAGACAAAGTGTCTTGCTGCAAACGCTGCTTTGATCTCCTTTTAATAACCTTCACTTGTCCTCTCACTGTTCTTCTGCTCAGGAACAAAGGCTTTACATTGGCATAAACATATATTTGTGTGTACAGTGAGGTCCAAAAATCCAAGAGCATGCTGACAGTCTGGGATTAGAAATTGTAATTGAACATGGAAATGTACATCCGTTCATCCATTAATCTATTTATACACTCATTCATTCATTCATTCATTCATTTATTCAAATATACACTGGTATATAAAGTGACCAGGTTAGGGCCGATGCAGTCTCAATCTGTTTTTCTAATGACAGCTTGAACAGCACAAACCACATGGAATCTGATCTTTTTTTTTGTGAAATCTGAAATGTTTTTTTAACATTGTGTGTTGAAGCATGTTGCAATAATGTAATATTTGCACCCTGGAACATGATTGGGCTAGGTTTTTGAGAAGCGGTTGGATGGAGTTTGTTGTGAAAACCTGGGAACCCTATTCATATCGTTCTTTAGCTCATGCAGGTCAGTTTAGAAATTTCATCTCACTTGATTTCTGACAACAATATGCAACTATGTGAACAGCTATAACACACGTACAACACACAAAAACAAGTAATTGAGCAATAAGGCTTGCCAAAGCTAGCCTATATTTATATCTATATACTTATATTATAAAGTCATACTCTGTTCCTTTATTCTTAATCTGTATTATGTATTAGTGATATTGTAAAGCTTTGAAATGTTATAACAGTTTCAAAAGATGAAAATACTCCAGCCTTCAGGGTGATATTAATATACTGATTTGCTGCTCAAGTCATATTTCTTATTATTACCAATGTTTAAGACAGTTGTGCCGCTTAATATTTTTGTGAAGACAAAGATGCACATTTTTCATGGATCTGAGATAACAGCATTAACATTACAAAAGTATACATCTTATATGGACATCTTATTTGTTGATAAAATAAAAAATAAAAATGTACTACATCTCAGTTTTATGCATGTTGGAAATGCTTCTGAATTTCTTTTAAAAAATAGCAGACGGGAGTTCTGATTTTAAAAGAAACTTCTAATAATGGTTAACTTGGAGTAAATGTTCCTTAGTAAGATGATGATTTGAGGTGCTGCAGTTACATATGGAGACTTCAAAGCCACTAGAGCATGTGCTCATTACTGAGCATCCCCTGAGGTGACCCCGCTGGCTCTTCTCACTGAAGGCTGTGAATGAGGGTTCATCTTTCGCTCTGTGCTAGCAGGGAGGCACTGGTCCTCATCATGCTGTTCTCATATTTGATATGTTCAGCCAAGGCCCTGGAAGTCACATACACACAAACACAAGCATGTGTATTTGCAAAAAACTTATGTCAGCATCTCTAGATTTCATTAATAGATAAAAATGCTAAACCGTGAATGGAAAACCCTTTTGTTGTTGTTCGTCACTCGGTTTCAACCCATAGCCCTCTTAATCTGATTAGTTAAGGATTAATCTCCAGAAATCTGTGAGACTTTCCCTCATTCCCTGATCTCTGTTAAAGGTTATTCTGCAAGTTTACAGTGTCCTAGAAGGGAAACACTATGTGCTGTGTGAGCAGAGCTAGTTCAGAGTCATATGTTGCAGTCGTCCATTTCAGTCACTGACTTTGCGTAGAAGTATGCTTGATCATGTGTCTGTAGGAACATGTACAGGTATGATTAATTTTTTGAGATCTTCAACATGAATAATGCATTAGAAAGAAAAGCAATTATAAACCAGTTTTATTTTGCACTAAAACACTGTTAAATATAATGAATGCACTTTCATTTCGGAGTTGCCAAGGGTGCTCCTGCCACAAAGCTGTTTTATTTGTGGGGAAAGGCTTTTTAGAAATAAAAACCAAGCAGCATAAAGTAATAAAGTGCTCTGTTATAACAAGAAAGCACCATATTAGGGCTCTTGCGCTCAGATCGCAGATGCAGTTCAGCTTGAAGCCAAAGGAGTTGGAACAGCGAGACACTTGAACAGGAAAAAAAAAACAAAAAAACAGAAAAGTCGAGAAGAGGCTGAGCACAGCGTGTTTAAACGCGCAGGGAAAAAGGCTTTTCAGCTGTTGTTGAACTCTACATTCAGTTGGGCTAATTAGATTTTCAAAGCTCACAGTGTGGCATATTTGCCTCTAATCAAAATCATTCAACATATCAGTCTGTGTTGATATTCTATGCAGCAGCCATTATTGTCAGAGGCAATGATGTGATCACAAAGAGTGGAGTCAGAGAAGCCATGCTCACTATCTTTTGCATGTATACCTATCTTTATCCAATGACATGACAGTCTTGCTTTGTCATGTTCTAGCTCTCTTTTTTTGACATACTGCATGGCCTGGTCAACATTGCAACATATTTATGTCAAGAACTGGCCACTTCAAAAGAATACGTTTGCTTTTTATGTGAAAGACTGGAAAGACTACTCCAAAAAATTGTAGAAAAACAAATTCTAGTCAGTGGGCTTGTGGTATCACACATATACACAATATAGTTTGATGTAGTGTCATACAATTTATTCACAACATGGAATAATTACAGATATGGCACAAAAGTAGTGTTCCTTTTCAGGAACTCGAACTGCGTCAAAATGCTGGAGGCGTTCCCATAGTGTTTCAACGCAGTGTCTCGTTCCTTACAGGAGCTAGGGTTACATTCGTAATCCAGAGACATTCCTTTTCGGGAACTGCGTCGAAACGCTATGGGAACGCCTCCAGCTTTCCAATGCAGTGTCTCGTTCTTTACAGGAACTGGTTACATACGTAACCCTGAATGTTTTCCCAAAAAAACATTGAGTGGTTGTTTACATTAAACATTTTGACTCTACAAAACCATCATGGATTCAATAAATTAAAAATATTTTTTTTTTTTTGACAAATCAAGTGCAAAATGAACCAAGGTCAGCAAAACATACTTTGTGCGTGAGCGAGTGTGTGTGTGCGTATGTGTAAGTGTATGTAGAAAAGTACAACAGACATAACAGGTCTCATCATTGAGGATGAGGTAGTAAGTAATAGTAGTAAAAATAATAATAATTACAATATTAATGAACACACACGTGTGTGTGACCCTGCTGTTTTTCTTAAGGCCTATTTTACAAAAGCACAAGGATTTGTTTTTGTGAATGCACAAAATAAAATAAACCTTTTACAATTTTGATCATCTTTTTGACTAAAAGGAGTAGTTGCTTCCACTTTTTGAAGGAAACAAATAAAGTGATATTGCCGGCACCACGTGTGCACACGCAGTTAAGCATTGCTACCTTGATTTATTCATGTTTTTATAAGCGTTAAAGAGACCTTGAGCAGTTCCTCAGGAGAATGTATGCACTCAGAGACCGAACAGGACATAAAGACATCTTAAATGGGCATCCTAAATGGTCAATTGCTGGAAAAAATTGAAAAATGAAAAATCATGGCTTGCTTAGTGATTATTCACATAAACCCTCATTGGTTATGTAATAAATGAAAGTAAAGAGTTGAGATTGAAAACACTCGTGTAACAGTAAATTGGATCTTAAATTAACAGCAGGCTATATTCCTGCTGTCACGTTCACTGTCTGTTTTGGTTCCGTTTTCATGTCTTCCTGTTTTGGTTTCATTTGTAGTTCAGTATTTGGTTGTTCCTGTGTCAATGTGTGATTATTAGTTAATTCGTTCCCATCTGTGTTTCCCCAGCTGTCATCTCTT
>JAUMHQ010000061.1:17798557-17812431 GCA_032361165.1 Enteromius paludinosus | reverse complement strand
ACTTTATATTAAGTGGGCAGTTCCTGAGGAGTTACCATGTATATACACTGGTATTACAGAGGTGCACCAACTCCACCAACTTCACCCACTTTACATATCCCTAAACCCACCCAACTACACCCCCTGTTCCAGTTATTCTTATACATACTGCTGTTACAAAATGTAGCTATGTAATTCCTGTTACTACTTAGTAAAGTGAAAAAAGTGTTGTTACCAATGTCCTGTTACACTTTTGTACTTACATACACCATTCTGATGGTTGTTACATGGGTGTAGTTACAGAAATATTACATCTGTAGATACTATGTGGCAATGTGTACTTATTATTTATGTGTACAATTAGTTTAAGTATTGAAATCGTGTTTGAATTCACGCTTGTTTTTACTTTTACTTTGTGATCAGGCGAACTTTGTATGTACGGTTTCATCGGGTGCACGCGCCTGGACCGAAGTTAACTAGTCTGTTGTGTTTGTTTATCGGACTGGTTACAAACCAGCTACAAACGCAGCTAATGAAGAGTAATGACGTTAGACTCTCAGGTTATTTTGCTGTGGGATCTGTTTCCCATACATTTACTTATTTGTAGCGACCAGCCACCCTATCAATATAAATAGAAAAATCTAAACATGAACACACATATATATAGGCTAAATCTAGGCAAATTATTATAAAAAAAAAAGATAAACGCAGAGCAGTGTAAGCACGCGTGACAGGCGTGAAACATGTGAAACATTTTTGACTGACGTTAGGAGACTAATGTGTTTTATTGTCGGTGATTTCACCATCAACAACAACACATCGACTTAACATTGCAGTTTCCATGACGTAAAATGTATTATATAAAAACAACAAGGCAATATATGGTATATGGTTTAATTATGGTTTCATTGAATAACACTGTAAAAATACATTATATTATACAAAGGGCACCAAAGGCCTGATAATTGACTATCCAATCCAGTTTAATATTGACCAAAGATTTAATTCAAATATTCTCTTAATTTATTATAATTTATTTTTTAATTTGGCTTTTTGTAAAAGAAATGCTACAGCCTATTTCATTTATTCAACGAAAACGTGGACGTGTATTTTGTGTGATTTTTGAATGCTTAAGACACAATTAATTTTATGATTAATTACAAGTAAGTATGACCTCGTGAAAGGTGCATTATTTCAGCCAGGTGTGCTATATGTGCTATTACAGTGAGCAGTATTTTGCTCTGTAGGATCTTGATCAACCTTGCAGTATGTTTACATGACCTGCATATTGAGAAGTCAACAAACAGGGAAAAGAAACATATTATCATATCTGTACAAACTACTTGTTGCTCTTTGTCTGGCATAGATGAGTTTTACAGAAATCAGCCTGTCTGACAGAGACAATGATGGGGCCACTGCAATGCACTTTGCTGCCAGCCGCGGCCATGCCAAGGTTCTCAGCTGGCTGCTGCTTCACGGCGGAGAGATAGTGATGGACAGCTGGGGTGGGACACCTCTTCATGATGCAGCCGAGAATGGAGAGCTGGAGGTATGCAAGAGAAACTGCTGTATGTGAATGTTGCTTCCATTTCTCTTACCTTGCAAATGCTATGGCAATTGTAATTATAGTTCTGACATCTAAAACACATCAGTGAAAAATTATATTACAATATTAGAAATATAAAACTACATACAGTATTTGTGAATTGTGAACACATCATAAATTGTAAACACTATTTTAGTATAAAGTATTTAGGGTTAAAATAGGTAAATGCATTTGCAGTACATTAAATTTTTTTATTATTGTAGTTATTGTTGGTCAATATATATACAGTGGGTAAAATAAGTATTGAATGCGCCGCTATTTTTCTTGGAAAATATATTTATAAAGGTGCTGCTGACATGAAATTTTCACCAGATGTCGGTAGCAACCAAAGTAATCCATACATACAAAAAGAAAACGTCTCAGGGTTATGAATATAACCCCTGTTCCTTGAAGGAACGAGACACTGCGTCAAAACGCTTTGGGAACGTCTCCAGCGTGACCACGCTCTGAAACTGCTGTGTAAACTGTCCAACAAAGTTGCAAGACGTCACCCGCGGGTGAGGTCATCGACCAGGAAGGATAAGAGCACGTGCGAAGCAGTGCACGCCAGCCTTCAGGCATGAAGCAAACACCCAGAAGGGGGCACCAGGGGGTGTGGCAAGAGACGCAGTGTCTCGTTCATTCAAGGAACAGTGTTTATTTTCATAACCCTGAGACGGTCCTTTGGAACGCTTTGGGAACGAGATACCCACGCCCCCAGACCCCCAAGCCCCCGCCCAGTGTGGATGCAGCACACTTAAGGCATGAGGACTACCGAGAATGTGGTAGCCGGGAGGTCTAGCCCATAGAACCTTAGCAAAGGTCAAAGGGGGGACGACCCACTGTCCTGCAGATGTCCGGAACCGAGACACTTGTAAAATAGGCCTTCATGGCCACCACACCTCTATTAGAGTGAGCTCCCATCAGCGAGGGTAGACCAGAAAACTCATAAAACATGGAGATGTTCTCCACAATCCAACTGCTCAGGGTCCGCCTAGAGGCAGGCAATCCCCTCCGAGAAGGACCACAGCATACCAGCATTTGGTCTGACCTCCTCCCACGAGCAGATCTGTGTATTTAGACATCCAGTGCTCACACTGGACAAAAACAATGCAGCTCTTTCCGGTCTACCTCCCCACAGGGAGGTGGGCAGAATACCTGAAGTACTACAGGTCGTGGTGGTACTGAAGGGACCTTAGTGACATTACCCGCACGCGGGTAAAGGAAAACTTTAGCCAAACCGGGCGCAAAGTCCACACAAGAGGAGGCCACAGACAGGGCCTGAAGATCCCCTACTCTCTTAAAAGAAGACCAAGATGGCGGCGCGTGCATAACACGAGGCTCAGTGTCTCTCTCAGTGTCTCTTTCTCGGGAACTCCCACTGTGTCCGGAGACACTAGGGGAACGTCTTCGTGCGTGACGGCTCTGAATCTGCTGTGTCAACAACCAATGAATGGGTGACGTCAGACCAGGAAGCTATATAGAGCACACAGTGCCTTCCAGCGTCAGCTTTCTGCTGTTTCAGAACACGCTCTCTGTGTTTGCAACCAAAATTTTTTGTCTGTGTGAGTCTGAAAGAGTGAAAAGATCCAATTTCCCTAGCCCTTGAGTGACTCGCTTCCTGGGCGCCCCACTTTCCCCTCCTGGTTGGAGGTGCGGAGACAAGCAGCGGCATTTCAGCAGTTCCTCCCTCGCTGCTCTCTAGATCCTGGGGTTACTGGGCGGAGCAACCCCCACCGAGCACCAGCTTCTCATACCCCGAGGCTCAAATCAGAGCTTTGCCTCGCGCACTCCTCCATGGCGGAGTCGCAGCTTGAGGCGATACTCTGCTCTGCTGAAGGTCCCAGGCCTAAGACCGACCTTAGAAAAATACTATTGTGTCTAGGAGGTCCCAGTGGAAGAAGTTCTGACATCCTGAGGGCAGAAGCTCTTCCGTATGTCTCTCGGTGGGTCCTGCAAGTAATAGAGGTTGGTTATCGAATTCAGTTTCGATCCCCTCTGCCGAAATTCGCCAACGTCACGCTCACCGAGGTGAGCCCAGAGCAGAGTCTGGCTACAGAACAAGAAGTAGCAGCCCTTCTAACAGAAGGAGCCGTAGAACCAATTCCTCTTCGCGAAAGAGAATCAGGGTTTTTCAATCGTTACTTCATAGTTCCGAAGAAGGTTAGATCTGTGGCTATTGAACCACTCAGTCAGTCAGCTGGAGTTCATGGCGCCTACACTAAGTCTAGTGCTGCTACAAGTGAAGTCCTAGGCCTGCTTTGTAGCAATTTATCTAAGACATATACTTCCTTGTGTTCATTCATCCTTCTCACAAGAAGTTCCTGAGATTCGCTTTAGGCGTATCAATATCGGGTTCTTCCCTATGGCACAGCACTTTCG
Organism: Enteromius paludinosus; assembly: GCA_032361165.1. Lineage (NCBI taxonomy): Eukaryota > Metazoa > Chordata > Actinopteri > Cypriniformes > Cyprinidae > Enteromius > Enteromius paludinosus. Next base: position 17,808,485 of record JAUMHQ010000061.1, on the reverse strand, counting down.
CCCAGTAAGCTTTCGAAAGTAGTAGTTGCAGCCATAGCCCCGTTGCGGCTTTTGCGTTTTGCATTCAAAACTACATAACGGACTAGCTGATTCTAGCCTAGTCTTAGAGCAGAGTGACCGGACATTGCATCTATGGTTCAGACTGTATGCCAAGAGAAGTGTGCTCCCTCTGGTTAGAGGACCACTTATTTAGGCGTGGTACGAGAGTCGACCACGATGCAGGCACTGAGGCTCCCTGCTGGAGTAGCTTCATTTCTCGAATCAGTCAAGAGAGTGAGAGAAGGCCGGTTACTCACTGCAAACAGTCTCAGGAGACTGTGGGTTTTGAGGGCAGTCGTGATATTGTCAGCCTGCTATATACGAGACCCCTGCAGTAGTGGCTGAGGACCAAGGAGGTTTCCCTGGGAGGGAATCCAGGTTGAATGATCAAGGTCTCCCGACTATGTGTGCGAGCCTTAGACATTAAGAAACCCTTGGCTTCTAAACAGGGCCCGGTTTACGAGCTCCCGGATGCCAGTAAAATTGGCGACGGATGCGCTCACCGGTTTGAGAACAGCCACGAGTGGGCGCTCAGCCCTTGGTCTGTGGATCGGTAGTTATCTCATGTGGCACTGCAAAAGCACTGCCTGGAGATGCCGGCCGTGTTTCAAATAGTAACTATAATTAGAATTAATAAATTCTTAATACTTATACCACAACCTGGGTGAGATTATTGTGATAAACTGCTGTAAACTTTAGTGCTGCTTGGAACTTTCCAGAGTCGTATGGCACATTTTTTGGTTTGTAACATTGTCTATCCCAAGGCTGCTGACAGAAAGAGTGGCCCACAGAAAGTATTGTCTCTTGTTCTCCACCTGAGGGCCAAACACTTGACAGCTGTCATTAACAAAATACCCTTTTACTGTGTTCATGAATACCTCTCATACTCTACTCAACCCTCAAACAGACAAATATTTACACCCTTCAGGACAAGCATATTTTTCAGCAGATGTTGATTAGTCATAAATATGTGTATCTGTTCAATAGTATGTGTAATTCTGTGTAAAACTTACCTTCACATACTTAACCTTATGAATGAGCAATAGGAATAGAAATGTTTGCTTTAGCATATACCGGTAAATATATTGGTCCTACTTTATATAAAGTGTTCCTAATACCCTAATACTATATTTTGTCAAATATGTAGAGTAGTTGGAATAATTTGATCCAGAGGGTGGAGATGGGTAAGTTTAGTAAAATGTAAAGTGTGAGGAGTTGGATCTTGAATTGGTGCACCTCTGTGTACTTACAGTACATGGTAACTGCTCACAAAATGTCCACTTAATTTAAAGTCTGGACACCAAACACAATTATTAATTTGTGTTAATTTTTTGAAATTAAGATTTATACATCATCTGAAAGCTGAATAAATAAGCTTCCCATTGATGTATGATTAATAATGTGTATGGATGGATAGGGCAACATTTGACAGAGATACAACTATATGAAAATCTGGAATCTGAGGGTACAGAAAAATCTAAATGCTGAGAAAATTAACTTTAACTTTCTTATCAATCCATATTACTAATCAAAAATTTAGTTTTAATATATTTTCGGGAAGAAATTGACTAAATGCCTTCATGGAACATGATCTTTACTAACTATCCTATGGATTTTTGGCAAAAAAAAATAAAAAATATTATTACTACAAATATACCCCAGCGACTTAAAACTGGTTTTGTGGTCCAGGGTCAAATCCATTGGAATTGTTTATTTAATATAAAGTTTAACACTTTCTTTACCAAAAAAGTGCTGTTACACATTTGCACTTACACATGCCATTCAGTGGGTTGTTATATGTGTGTAGTTAGACGAACATAACAGCTGTAGATACTATGTACCAATGTGTACTTACACTGTGGTTACATACTGTGGTTAGTACACAGGTATTAGGGACACTTAATATAAAGTGGAAACAATATATAACAATAAAACAGCCCCTGATTATAGTCTTTCTGACTGTTAACGTAAACGTTTGTTTCTCTGTGTAGTGCTGTCAGATTCTGGTTGTGAACGGAGTGGATCTGGGCATACGGGACCAGGATGGATTCTCAGCGGCAGATCTGGCTGAATACAACGGTCATCAGCAGTGTGCCAAGTACCTCCGCACTGTTGAAAACATGGTAAGAAACAGCACAGATACAATCATAAAGCAAGGGTTTTACAACAGAAGCAAATTCAATTACATTGAGGTAGTTTTTTTGTTGTTGTTTTTCTTTTGGTAATTTTCTTGTTTGCTTTGTTTAGTTTTTAAAGTGCTCATATTATCCAATGTTTAGGGTTATCAAGATAAAAGAGGATAAAATGAAGATCTCATCTAAAATCTAATCTAATACTGTGTTAGTGTACAAGGTTTTAACTTTATAGAGTCGGCTGTATAATATTTGAGGTCTGGCCTTCAAATTCAGCATAATTTGAACTTTGCTAAATAACTTGTTGTACATAACTACCATTATCATTGTTAGCGAGTATAAGACAAATTTTAAAAACACCCTCCTCTTTGGTTTTAGAAAAATCATGCAAAATGTTTTGAATTGATACATCATATTTTTGAGGATCATTTATTCATCAGTCATTTTATTTTTTTTTTTTGCATTAAGTGTTTTGCCCCCACTATAAATTAAGGGCTTTGATCATAAAACTAAGCATTGAAATCATTTTAGTTAGACATAAGAGGAGTTACTGACAGAGATGGACAGCAGTAAAGTATTTTTATTTTTACCCTGCTTTAAAAGTAAGTCAGTGATAAAGAGAATATCTAGTTACTGCAAACTAACATCTAATATATCTGTGATAGACGATGAGAAGCATTTCTTGTATGATTATTCTGCTATGAGGATTTGCATAAAAAATACTTAGTTGATCTTGTTCTTGTTGGTGATTTTTGCACTGATATGTCAAGTGTTTGTGGTTTGGAACATAATAAACATAATTATGGGGAAGCAGGAATTATTGTAACGTTGGGGTGGATGAAGGAGCATGAATGAATGAATGAATAATATAGTGTGATGTACTTGGTTCAGTTGTACTTTGCTGTTTAAAGCGCAAAGGAGATTCATATTTACATTTGCACTTGCACGTTGCCAGTTAACGCCGTGACAGAGTGGAATGCCGTGCCTCATTATATAATTCTGTAAATCGGTGGGGCAACTCAATAATTGTTCTCCGCACCAAAAGAACCAAATAACCCTGTTAAACGCAGTATTTGAATTTGTAAAAACATTCATCTGTGTAACACTAAATTATTTTTTTCTTTTTTTAATTCATTAAATCTTTTCTTTTAATTAACGAATGAATGAAACATGGACCATTACTTTGTTCAACATTTCTGTTATGCAGGCTCATTTAATAAATATAAGCATTTTACATCAGTTATTTATTTGACTTTGTGTTATTGAGTTCTTGTTACTAAGTCATGATGGTGATAAAACGTAATAAAAGATGTTTGGGGGGAACAAATAGATTTGTTTTTCCTGCAAGGGAAGGGAATATATTATTTCTAATCAGTAGTACACATTTAAATGTTTTTGTTTTGCATTTAGAATATATATATATGTCCAGATATATTTCAGCCTAATAGGGATGCCTGCACTTGATGGCCAATTTCACATATATTTTGTATTTTCAAAATACAATATAATATTTGTATTTGTATTTAAATACATTTTTCCACTGAGTATTTTGTATTTTTATTTTAAATACATTTCTATGTATTTATGCCCATCTCTGCCTATACCAGCGAACCTACCCCTAACCTTACCCATATACCCAACCTCAATAGCAGCAGAAGTGTTTTGCAATAAAATATGAACACAAAAAAAATAGTACTGTACTTATTTTTAATGTAAACAAAAAAACTACAGGCGTCTTAGGCATTATACTTATACTTAGCGATTGTTCACCCAAAAATGAAAATGTTGTTCACTGACCCTTGTGTTGTTCTAAACTTATATGGGTTTCTTTATTTTACTGAACACAAAAGAAAATATTTTGAAGAATGTTGGTAAACAAACAGTAGCCATTTTTGTTCATAGTATTTCATATTATTCAGGTCAACACTTTATTTTAAGGTGTCCTTGTTACAGCGTAATTGTACATTTAAGTACTGAGTAGTATCAATTAACTACATGTACTTACTACATGGTTAGGGTTAGGATTAGGGTTTGGTTTATGGTTACTTGCATGTAATTATGCATAATTTATTGTTAATATAATAGTAACATGTGATGTGTAATGTGTAACAAGGACACCTTAAAATAAAATGTCACCTAATTCATTGTGTTCTAAAGAAAGAAATTAAACAGCACAAGAGTGAATAAATGATGATGAAATTGCCATTTTATGTGAACTATCCCTTAAAGCTCAACATGCCAAAATAAGAGTTACTATTCTAAACTTGTCAATAACACTAGCTTTCGTCTCAGAGTGTGGAGCACCGAGTATTGTCCCGGGACCCTTCGGCAGATCTGGAGTATAAGCAGCCTGACTCAGGCCTATCCTCTCCGAATGCCACCCTGCCCACCCCAGCCCCCAACACGGCCCATTTTGACATCTGCTCACCTTCCAGCTCGCTGTCCAATTACGACTCGGCAAACTCCAGCCAATCCAGTACTGGAGAGAAGAGGAGTGGCACGCCTCCATCACGAGTACAAACAGGTCAGAGAAACACACCAAAGAGCTTTTTTTATTTATACTTTTTTATATAAATGTGCTTTTTACCTTAGACTGTGTAATATAATTTCAACTTTATCTTTAACAGCAATCAAGATGTTTTGGTAACACTTTAGATTAACACAAATAAAACAAGCAGAGAGATGTTAATTGTTATTGTTTATTTTATATTTGGGACACAATGATCTATTTTCTCTCATCTCAGATCAGTATGTCTGCTGTGCATCTATCTGGTATCAATCTACAAAAGCCTATATGCTGTCAGGTCACAAATGTATTATTCATACATTATTAGAAAAGTTAAACACAATTTCATATATTTCATATAATTAAGAATTACTTAAAAACAACTAAAATACGATGACTTCATGTTGAATGTCAATGTCACCTTGTCAGACAGAAAAACTTATGATGATGAAATCTGAAGGTGTTGACAAATTTAGCATTTCTTTCAGAAAACAAATTGAGTTTAGGTTGTAGCTATTTTTTAGATATTTTTTAATAGAACCTGCTTCAAGAAAATAGAATTATCTAAATATTTCAAATTATTTTCTCAGATATTTGAAAATAGTGTTGATATCTCATGTGTGACACAGGAAACATTAACTTTAGGATTTAAAATACTGTAAAACTAAAACACTTACTGTAGTACAGCCTGTTTGATGTACTCTGCAGAAGTGAATGTGATAGGGGATTTCTAAGGCTGCGTTACGCCAAGATCCCCTGCAAACTGGCGAGACTTTTTTAGCTTTTCCAGTTCGTCAGCAGAGGAATCTGCACGTAACCTTCCCAAACCTCCGTGGCCCAATAAGGGGGGCAGACAGAGTTGCTTTCAGTGGTGCTGAAGCAGGTGGTTGAGGGCGGAGCACATAAAAAGGCGCGTCTGGAATAAAGAATTCAATATATCGATACGAATATGGATATAATTGAATCGAAACACAGCATTCTGGTTGACCGTGGATATTTTTTGCCACACCTACTGGGCGAAGGAGATCCAGAGGAAGCGCTGCCGGAGCTACTCCACTTTAGTCCGACTGCGGGGCAGGGAGGACTCAGGTTACGCACAGTTAAGGGAACACTGAGATATTTTAAGCGTGGGTCCCGTGGGACTCGGGTCCTCTCGCTCATCTGCTGTCCTGATCAAGGATGCGAGAAGACAGGGCCTCTACACGGAGGTTGTAAAACCTCCTGAAGATGTTGGGTGTCGCCCAGCCCGCAGCCCGCTGCATTGCCATCAAGGGGCTGTGAGGGGCTGGGGAGCACTATCCAGGCTCCGAGCCACATCGACAGAAACGCATTCACAGTGAACGCATGAACCATCCGCGAGCGCCGCCTGAGCGTGTTTTCGGCCCAGACACGACAGACAGCGCTCTGTCGTTTTTCTTCACATAGCTGAATGTGCCGACAAAAAAAGCACACAAAAATTATCAATAGAAATCAAATTTATTAACCCATGGAGCTCTGGATTTGGAGTCACACTCAAGTGGGAAAACTACAGGCTGACTCAACTTTGATGTAATGTCCTTAAAACAAGTCAAAATGAGGCTCAGTAGTGTGTGTGGCCTCCACATGCCTGTATGACCTCCCTACAATGCCTGGGCATGCTCCTGATGAGGTGGCGGATGGTCTCCGGGTGGTCTGACTCTGTCACATGTGCTCAGTGTGAACCTGCTTTCATCTTTGAAGATCACAGAGCTCCAGTGGTGAATTTGCCAGTCTTGGTGTTCTCTGGCAAATGTCAAACGTCCTGCACGTTGTTGGGCTGTTATCACAACCCCCACCTGTGGACGTTGTGTTGATAAAGTGAGATTGACTTGGAGTTACATTGTGTTGTTTAAGTGTTCCCTTTATTTTTTTGAGCAGTGTATATTAAAACAGGAATAATTATTTTAAATTGTAATGATGTCACTGTTTTTACTGTATTTTCGATCAAATTAATTCAGCCTGTCTATGTCAATTAACTTGATACCAAATGTTCCAGCATTCCTGTGTGTTTTTGTTCTCCCCTCTCTAATCCAACAATCCTCGTTCTCAGCACATACGTTTCCTCAATGCAGAGTTTTTGAAGCATTATATTAACAATGGTGGGAAAAGTTGAGCTCGATGAAGCAGAACTCATTCAGAACAATGGTGCCATAGCATTGTCAGGGCAACCTGCTGTGAGGCGTCCCAGTAATGTCCTCTAGTGGACACATTTAGGACATCCATATACAACAGCCTTATATGATTTACATGGTATATTGACATACTTTCATTACCATTCCATGTATGTGCATCCACCTTACTGAAATATGTTATGATTGTAATCTTTCAATGATCATAACGCCTTTTCTTTTGATAGTAACAAATGAGGTGTGCCCAGACTTTTGATTATTATAGTGTATATGACCTCATGTTTGGAGCAGCACTTGTGAATGCCATTCATTAATAGAAAATACATTTTGCAGGTCTTTAAAATAAAAGGCAGTGAGATTATTCAAATTTGGAAAAACTCCTAAACATGAATGAATGAATAAATTAATGAATCAATCAATCAATCAATAAGTCTGTCTTGTCTGATTGTTTGTCTGTTTGGTTGATGTTTGTCTTAATAAATGATTAAAGAAATGTGTTTTTATGTTTTGTTTTTGCAGGAGGTGAAGATTCAGCCATTACGGACATGCAGGCCTATATGGACATGCTGGACCCTGATGTAGCAGAAGGTTCCCAGAATGCAAAGGAGAATCCAGCACACCTGCCGCCCCCTCCAACATTTCCCCCTCCCCCTCCTCCATCAGACTCCTCCCACATCCCTCCTCCTCCACCTGCCTACCCCCCACCTAAACCACCAGAGGAGGAGGTGTCTGCCGAGTACCTGAAGGTGAAGAAGAACCTGCGCAGAGTGGACAATGATGTAGTCAAAAAAGAGGTATGCTATATATAACTATAAAAAAAATAATAATAATAATAAATCAGTCATAAAGTTGTAATATCCAGCATTTTCTTTTATCAAGAGTTCAATGTTCTATTCCACTTACTAAATTATAAAACTTACTTTTAGAATTTCCTCCTCTTTTCCCAAGGACTCATTAAAATGTTACTTTTACAAGTTTACTTGTAGAAGTTCAACAAGTACATTTAGACTCAAAAAGGGTCCTTATAACTAAAGAACCATGACTTTCCAATTTTAACTTAATAATTGCTCTCTTTTTCTATTTGTGGTCTCCTTCCCTTTTTTTAATGAACACACATCTTACACATTCACAATAAGTCTGCCTTTTACAGGCAAAAAAAAAAGTTCACAATACAATATACAGTACTGGAAAATTCTCATCCAATATTGACAAATGTAAAAATTATTAATGTTGTCTAAAGACCTTATGTGCCAGAGAAACAAGTGTGCAAAATTTCTTCTTTTCATCATTTCATCATTCATCATGTTTTTTTGTGGTAGATCTGTAATATCAATGAGGAAGGGTAACTAGCTGAGGTCGATTTATTATTTTAGATTTAATGAAACATCCAGATTCCTGTTTAAAATAACATATTTTTGTTGTCCACTATTCAAAAATTCCAGGATTTATTATTATTATTAATTTATTTACTTAAGTGATATAACAAAAATGGTTTTGTTTCTATAATTTTGCAACACATTATTTTTCTAATTATTCTGATATCATATAGTATATCATACAGCTGTACGTTCTATAATGTAGCAATAAAATATTCCATTAGATATGTATGTTATATAAATTATATTGTATTTATACAGATAATAGACTGTGTGGTTGCATTGGTTCATTTCCTTTTGCCTGACTCAGATCTTACTTAGGCTCAAACATACGCCACTATTATAGTGCTGGCCATCTACTGCTGTGTGCTGTGAACAACAAAAAAAACAAACTCATAAGCTTAACTTATATAAAGATCCGAACATGTATTTCATGACCCCTTCAAAAAGAGCATAGTTTATTTTGTTTACTACTGAATTCAGAGCATCATAAATGCAGCGCACGTGGCCTCTAGTGAGTCATCATCTGCTGTGTGGCTGTTGACCAAACAGATACGAAGCCATGGCGACTAAAGACCTGAAACACAATGTTTATTCACAGAACATAAAGGAATCATATTGTATTAATGGACAGTGTAGAATAAAAGCCTAAAAGGCTTTACAGGAAATGCTGTACAATAGTGAACAAGAGTGAATCAATCCATAATCCTGTATGGCTATATCCAGAACTCATGCATCATATTGTTTCTTGTGCGTGTCAGGGTCAAGATCAGAGCAGAACCACAAATGACTTCTACCACACAATAACAGTCCAGCTGAAATGGAGACTGATTTAAAATGCCCATAGGCAACTCTGCATGGCACGCAAAATAGCACTACTCATATGAAGTGCACAAGAGACAAGGCTTACAGAATTGATTGCAGTAGATTACTTGCTTTGTCCAATATATATCACCCTGTGTATATATCTGCATGCATGCTTGATTGATTTTTTTTTATTTTTTTACGATTGCACAATTTAAACTATATTATCGTCCAGCTAAATTAGACTATAAGGCATGCAGATATTAGGTTATTATAAACATTAGAGTAATTTTCTATAAAGTTGTTTTTAAACAATTTTTATCATGAACTGTGTATCTTAATCACCTTATGATTTATCCTACATCGTTAGTTATTTATTTATTTTTGGTAACACATTAGTTTAGAGACTTATTAACATGCATATTAGTGTTTAATTAGTATTTATAAAGCTCATATTAATGCCTTATTCTACATCCCTAATCATACCCCATACTTAACCTTAACAACCAACTATTAATATCAAGCAAATTAGGAGTTTATTGAAGGAATAGTTCACCCAAAAATGACATTTCTGTCATCATTTAGTTCCAAATCTGTATGAATTTCTTTGTTCTGCCGAACACTGCTGAAGAAAGTTTGTAACCAGGCTGTTTTGGGTCACCATTGACTTTCATACTATGATGATGACATCATTTTCATTTTGGGGTGAACTATTCGTTAAAGGAAAATAGTCTGAATTTTTTCTTAAAGTGTGACCTAATTTATTTGTATTTTTTGGTTTGTTTGTTTTTTACAATGCATGAATGATAAAATGCAAAAAAATGTAAAACAAAATGTTTGTGAATGCAGGTATTCAGCATTAAAACATAACTAAAGATTTCAGAATATTTTGAACTACCATTGTGATGTTAATGACTGAATGTC
>JAUMHQ010000061.1:17787220-17798457 GCA_032361165.1 Enteromius paludinosus | reverse complement strand
TTAAAGTGTGACCTAATTTATTTGTATTTTTTGGTTTGTTTGTTTTTTACAATGCATGAATGATAAAATGCAAAAAATGTCAAACAAAATGTTTGTGAATGCAATTTCAAGTTGTTTTAGGTATTCAGCATTAAAACATAACTAAAGATTTCAGAATATTTTGAACTACCATTGTGATGTTAATGACTGAATGTCTTAAAAAGTGAAAAGAAGTGCATTCATGCAATATGAAATGATGATTATACAGCTCACTTAATTACAAAGACCAGCTTGCATCCCATCTGAGTCCTGTGTAACTAAATAATCCATAGAGCTTTAGTCATTCTGTGTATAGGCCTGTAATAGCAAAACATTCCCTGTGGATTTAACACTGAAACGTTTAATTAACCCACACTTACCGTCAGCTCATCCTTTTTTAATTGGCATGGAATACATATGTAGGTGTAAAATAACAGCTCAGTTAGCTTTGACAGTAAAGCAGCACAATATGATCTAATTAGTCGTACATGAACTTAATCACAGAGGTTTTTCACTAATAGCACACAGTGGTGCACAGCGACCATTAGAAAGAATCAGACCGGCAATGTATCTTCTGTTGTCTGGCCAACAAACCTCAATCTATGCGCTAAAAACAGCCATGTGCATGCTAATCAAAGCCCAGAGCAGGTGCACACACACAATATGGACTCACACATTCGTATAGACAAAAACACAATGCTACTTTTGTGTTCCCTGTTAATGAGGGCTTCCATTAGTCGAACTAAGCTCCCAAAAGCTTTAATGATGTGCTGCATGATGAACTTGACATTAATTTAACTAATTAAACTGTCAGATATGCCAGAACATCCAAACACACACATTTTCTGATCATTACAGGGAGTTCAGCTGTGTTGTAGTACTATTGTTGGAGTATGAAGAGCAGATTTTTGCACTTTTTGTCTCTTGTGTTTGCAAAGTAGTAGCTCAGATCAGAACTTGTTTGGATGGGTGCTGGAGTAACCAATGAGAATCATAGCAGAATTTAACACTTTACTTAGTATGCAATTAATATTAGTATTCGGAGGGCCCCAAACATTTTTTGATGCTTAAAACGCCTGAATGTTATTTTAATCCATTTTCTTTGGATTTTTTTTAGGATGAATTAAATTTTCCAGTTTAAAGCACTTAAACGGTGCAGCCAAAGTGTCATTCATTATTACTTAATTCAAGGCGTAATGAAACAGCTAGACCCTGTTCATAACCTCTGACCCCCAGAACGGCTTCTCTCAGACAGTATCACTTCCACTGAGAGGCAGAACAATGTTGAGTCCCCAGAAGAACAGTGAACCCATAAGTTTAGCATATCTTAAGGATATGGCAACCTTCATAACTTTAGAAAACCCAATACTTTTTAGCAAATTATCATTAGATGGAACAGATAAAAATAGGTCCCCCAGATTTCAATACCTGTAGAAAGTGTTAACAGTTATGCACTTCTCTGCATCAGTCTATGGACTGAATAAATGGATAAAATAAATGTTAAAATATTCATATTTTTGAACAAATAGACATAAACACTAAATATAATGTACAGCCTGTATTTCTACTAAAACTTTTAACTTCCAAATTAATATAATGTTAAACAGACGTCGAAAAACACAACATTATGCAGATTTTTTTTTTTTTAATCTTTAAACTACTCTCTCTCTCTCTCTCTCTATATATATATATACAGTATATTAAGTGTCATATTTTATGACCTAGCTGAAACACATTCAACTTGAAAACAAATACTTCAAAAGGAACTGAAAAACTACTAGATTCTGTCTCCTCAAACCATATGCTGTCTGCTTTTCCTTTTATGGTCAAAGTCTTTAGGCTTCAGAGCAGCTATGATGCTGTTGGGTGGGGCTGAACATGAGGAGGGTTTAGAGCTGTCAATCAAGCACTAGTTTAACAGATTATATGAGCTTTCTTTTCAGGTGGTGCAACAATATCACAGTAAAAATAAACCGAGATTTCTTCATCTCATTTATTTTTTGAAGAGCCCACAATATGATTAAATACAAAGCGAATAGAGTGTTTAGCATCTTTAGTCTTAAAGAGTTTTCAACAAGGTCACACTTTTCCAAGAATTTAAACGTTTTTCTCCTCAAATGATCTGTCCTGTCATCAATATAAATACAACAAATATAATTAAATATAAAGATGTATAATGATCATGTTACATAAAGAGGTGTAAAAATCATATGCACAGAGAGAAATATAATGCAGACTGTTTATTCGCTCATCAATATTCACTGTGTCATTGCTTTGGAAGAAACATTGTGTGCTGAAGCAAAAACATTCTCTTCCTTGGGTACCATGGTAACATAAGTATGGCACATTTCTGGGTTGTGTTTAGTCTAGTTGGACTCACTTAAGGTTAGTTTGTTTATAGAGCTCTAATACATTTGAATACCACACCATTTACTAACTCCGGCCCATATTAGGCTATGATTCACTACACATACCCTATCTTATATAAGTCTACCTAAACTCTCTTTTGGACCGAAATGTACTTCATTTGACATAACTCTGATACAGTTTAACAGTAGAGTCACGTTGTGTTTCATCTTTAATCCACACAGCTCTGCTCCAAGTCTTATCGCCCACTGCCACTTTCTATTTCCATAAATCAGCTACCTTTGAACGCGATCTCCACGTTTATTTGTAATCAGATTCTCTTTGGTGGCCGGTCTGCATAATGCAATCCTCCAACTGGTGAGAAAGCCGAGCCAGAGCGGCCATGCTTGGCCACTGTGTCACAATGCTTTGCATAAGAGACCACGAGCGCTGTGACCTGTGGTTGGATAACAGGTGAGCAGTGAAGTCATCGCTCTGGGACATGATTGTTTGGTGGGAGGCTGATGGGCGGGGAAAGGCAAAGCGAGCGTCAGGTAGAATGACGCACAGCAGAATGGAGATCTAGTGACACCTGTGCATCTACCGGCTCTTGGTTTAAAGCTTTGCGTAGGGTGACTGGCACTGTGGGAAGAAATAAGGGCAGTCGGAAACGGTAAGACTGCGATTCAGTATTGTTTTGTGATGAAGTAACAATGGCGAGAGTTAAAACTGTGAAAACTGCTCTGGTTTGGTCTAATGCTTCAGCTTTGTGTGTAATTATATCATTGTCTATGCTATGGCTATGGACTTTTTGATAGTTTCTCAGGCGGGTTTATTATGTGTGTTGAGTTATGTAAGATCAGGTTGCTTGTCTACTGTGATAACCTAGAAAACCTTTCAAATGCATTGCATGCCGAGTCAGATAACCATTCAAATGCATGAATAGCATTGCATTCATTTTCTTCACTACTCATTACTGCACATGTTTTGGATCTTTAAATGAGTCACTGCACTATGCAGAAGCCTGAAGAATACGTATTGGTGACTGGTGATGAAAAATTTAGCAGGTTTGAAATAGGCTCAGGTCCATCCACATTGTGTAGAGGTCAGCTAACCTTTCAAAGCAGCGATTTCCCTGAGGTATGATAATCAAACCATCTGCACTGGGCTGAGTCGAGTTACACTGGGAGTACCTCTGCTGGGAGGACAGTGCTTTAGACAACAATGCAAACTGGATGCTGGAAAGACATGAATGGATGATACCACCCTCAGGGCCGGCGTGAGAAATAAAAAGCCACAGATGATAGAATTCAAATTCTTTGTCATGAATGTTTTTTTGTTTTTCTTATTTGCTTTCAGATAGAGATCAATATCAGTATAAAGATCTATTTAGCTTTGTATGACCGAAATGGATTTTGTTATTGATTATTATTATTCAAAACGTACCTCAATTTTTATTAAGTAAAATATGACATTATTGATTAACAGCTCACATTTTTTGCTTTGCTTCAGCATCCTATGACTTTGTTTTAGAACTGCATTGCATAAGGATGATTACTATGCAAATTCGAGGACTTTGCATTAGGAAAATCTTAAGAACAGGAAAACCAAGCATTACCTTTTTTGTGATGGAAATTTCTAGAAACGTTCAGGACCGCGTCCATGATGACTGTAATGACATTTCTGTACTCCTAAAGGCAGGTGGATAAAACTGGTTTTAGATCAGTGATGAAGATTTGCTATCGTGCACAAAGTGAGTGACAGCTGCAGAAAGTGAAACCAATCGGTGCATTGACACTGAAGCAGCATTCGAGGGGTCAGCCGGTGTCTCTTGTAGCCTGCTGTGTTATCTGCCTCTGCAAAGCTTAGAAATCTATGTTACATAAGTTCAGCCTTTGTGCCATGAAAAGTCTTTTTGTTTTCAGGCAAATCAGCTGTAGTCACCTGAGGCTTTAGCACATGAATACAATAGGAATTATTAAGAGTTTATGTGGCTTAATGTGCCTGAAGCAATATGAGATATGAGAAAAAAAAAACTGATTTCTTGTCCTAGAATTGAATTAAAAAACATTGCAGTGGATTGTTCCATTTTCAAACAAGGAGAATATTTGTCTAAAAAAAATTATATGACAAATTTCACACAGATATTTACTATGCCTGTCTCATAAAAAGTCCATATAACCTCTTTTATGGCGTGTGTGTGTGAGCAGGAAGGCAGTATTCAAATATTTATAAGGTGACATTACATTTCAGTGAGTCATTTCCTCAGTGTGACATTTTGTTTTGTTTTTATAAGCACATCATAATAGAGGGACTAAATCATTTATTTGCTACAGTGAAAAAAATCACACATTGATGGTGTAAAATGGTCATTAGTTGTCTAAAATATACACACCTTTACATTTATAAGAATTTAAATCTAAAATTGCGATGTTGGTACAACAGTTCATATGCCCATGTTCTAGTATATTTGAATCTATTTAATATATTCAATAAAATATATTAATTAAATTATATATTGAATATATATATTTACTGCTTTTCTAATCTAATAAAGTACTGAAAATGAAACCATAGTTTTAGTGGTAACACTTTACAATAAAAGGTTCCATTAGTTAACATAAGTTAACGGCATTAGTTACAGTAGCATGAACTAAGAATGAACAAAACTTCTAGAGCATATATTAATCTTTGTTAATGCTAATTACAGCATTTACAAATGCATTATTAAAATCATAAGTTGCGTTTGTTAACAATAGTTAATGCACTGTGAGCTAACATGAACAAACAACAAATGATTGTATTTGTATTAACTAATACTAATATTTAAGATGAATACTGTAAATACTGTAATAAATGTATTGTTCGTTGTTTGTTCATTTTAGTTAATACATTAATAATACATGAACTAATATTAAATAAAAAATGGTTTGCTTTAGACTGTATAAGTCATACTCTATATAAATAAAGTGTTGTGTGTTTTTACACAAATATTATACAAAATAAAATGTTCTGTAAGGATTTAAAGTTGCTTCTGCTGTGTTCAAGCTTTAAAGGTTATCATAAAGATTTTGGGCCAAAAAGATGACTTTATTTATGCTGCATGATACTTTTTAAAACACAATAACTGTACACATACCAGTGTAATGATAATCTTTTTGCTAGCTATATTAACAGAATCCAGTGCACAGCTGATGCAAAAGTTAATTTGATGTCTCTAATTTTAATTATGTTTTTGCTTAGATCAGTTCAAATAGAAGTTACACAAATTATTTGAGTACAGTTCATAGCTTAATTTAATTTTTACAAACATTATTGATAGTGCACTACTGAACTAAATGCAACGCATGATGAGGGACGTAGATGAGATGTTTTTTATCAATAGTCAAGTTTTTAAATGGCCGATTGGTAATTGTATGCATGTCTATATTGTTTCTATCGCTATAAATGTGCTGCTCATTTCTTCAGCAGCTGAATCCTGGTGAGGGCCACGAAAGGCTTCGAAGAGTTGACTCTAATCGAAAGTCCCGTAGCTTCAGCAAGCAGCCCAGCACTGGGGATTACTACAAAACCCTGGGTAGCGATACCGTAGACCAGCACCCCAACAGAGCCATGGCACCCAACGAGGAGGTAAGCATCAGATTCTGTTTCATGGTCATGTACAGTACCAGTCAAACGATTTTTAACAGTGAGATTTTTCATTTTTTTAAAAGAACCCTTATGCTAACAAAGCCTGCATTTATTTGATCCAAATAATTCTCGAAATATTAGTATTTTTCTTTTTTAATATATTTTAAAATATAATTTCTTCCTATGATTTCATAGCTGAATTTTTAGTATCATTACTCAAGTCACATGATCCTTCATAAATCATTCTAATATGCTGATTTGCTTCTCAAATAACAGCTTAGATTTTGTTCAGAAGAACAGCATTTATCTGAAATAGAAATCTTTTGTAACAAGTGTATTTATCATCATCCTTGATAAGCATTCTTAGTAAATAAAAATATAAATTTCAATCATTTCTCACCCCCAAGCTCCAAGCTTTTGCATCGTCAGATAAATGCTTATCTTTAGATCTTTCTATTCATCAAAGAATCTTGAAAGAATGTCCTCAACTGTTTTAAATAATGATGATGATAATAATCAGAATATTAGAATGATTCCTGAAGGATCATGTGACACCGAAGCCTGGAGTAATGATGCTGATAATGCAGCTTTGATCACGGGAATGAATTACAATTTAAAAATATATATTCATACAGTATATGTTATTTCAACTACATAAAAAATCTTACCATTAAAAAACTTTTGAAAGGTGTGTATCTCCAGTCCCAGAGCAGAGTATGAATCCATTATAAATATCAGTATTCTGGTGCATTTTAAGTATTATTTTGCTTTAATGATGCAGGTATACATACAGTATGTAAGTAAGTATATGTACAGGGATTGTTTAGCCAAAAATGAAAGTTTCATTAACACAGCTTTGAAATGTTCCGAACTTGTATGAGTATCTTTCTTCTGTGGAACATAAAAACAAAATGTGAAGAATATGGGTAACCAAACCATAATTTTGGAGTCAGTGGGGACCATCAACAGTACGGTTACCAAACAGAAAGCAGCCAGCTCTGTTCAGTCATAAGCAAGCTAGCATCACTCCCTCACCTGTCACATTACAACACAAATCCATGCAAGGTGTGGTAGCCTAGAGTTAGCACTGCAATTGTATACTATACTGGGCTGCTGGGTAAACAGTGTTTAATCTTTCTTTATTGTGTTATGTAAGTCTGACGGCTGGGACCTAGAAGTATCTAGAACTGTCCATTTACTAGCACAGATTTCTCTTATTATAACTGCAGTTTGACTCATAGGACAGCATACTTTGGGAAAGAATATATTTTTAACATAGCACTTATTTTTTTAGACAGCAATGATTGATTGAATAACCCACTTTAGACATTTTACTATCAGTAAGTAACTTTGTAACTACATGTCAACTGCATATAAACCTATTCACATTAATTTAACATGTCTAATAACTCTCAGAGTTGACTGTTAGGGTAGGTTTAGGGTTAGTAGAATAAGTTGACAAATACTTGTAAAGTTTCTGATAGTCAGTATGCTGTATGTTGTGGATCCATTCAAATAAAGTGTTAGAAATTATTAAGCAGACAGTCTACTAATACTCTTGTATTTGTAATTGTAACAATACGTGTTTCTTGAAGGAGGACAACACAACATTTTGTTTAGTCATAACAAAACAGCAATTAAACAGCGTAACATACTTCAAGAACCGACAAAACTGAATGGGGAAGACATGACTTAAATATACATAAACGCAATTAGGGAGAACTGAAGACAGGTGAACACACACAGGTGGGAACGAGTTACTAATAGGAACAGGAAGGACCAAGAAAGGTCAAAAAGGAACAAACAGAGAAACAGGAAAGCAGAACACAGAGTAAATAACACTAATTTACTAATCAACTGTAACGCTAGTTGACATGTAGTTGCAAAGTTATGTAAAGTTAGTAGAATGTCTAAAGTTGACTATCGAAATAAAGTTTTTGTTTTTTTGGTTCAAATTTGGTTTACTTTCTTTTAAAAATTCTAATTTGGTCCCACTTTAAATTAAGTGCCTCTAATACCTGTGTACTAATATGGTAACTAGATGTGTATCTATTATGTAACCACAGTGTAAGTACACATTGATACATAGTATCTACAGCTGTAATATTTCTGTAACTAAACACATGTAACAACCCTCAGAATGGTGTGTGTGTAAGTACAAATGTGTAACAGGACACTGGTAACAACGCTTTTTTCACTTCACTAAGTAGTAACAGGAATGACATAGCTACATTTTGTAACAGCAGTATGTATAAAAGTAACTGGAACAGGGGGTGAACAGGGGGTGTAGTTGGGTAGGTTTAGGGATATGTAAAGTGGGTGCACCTCTGTAATACCAGTGTATATACATGGGAACTCCTCAGGAACTGCCCACTTAATATAAAGTGTAACATTCTGGACACCAACCACAATTTATATGTAAAGCCTAATTTACTGCCCACTGATGTATAACATCAGAGTAATTACATGCTAAATCAATAGCAATTGTCTATTTAATATAAAGTGTAACACTTTATTTGTCCTGTTACACATTTGTACTTTCATTACCAAGAAGTGTTGTTACCAATGTCCTGTTACACATTTGTAGTCACACACACCATTCTAATGGGTTGTTACAATTGAGTAATTACAGAAATATTACAGCTGTAGATACTATTTACTGGTGTGTACTTACACTGTGGTTACATACTATATACACATCTAGTTACTATGGAAGTACACAGGTATTAGGGAGACTTAGTACAAAGTGGGACCGAAAATTCTACTAAACCTCTGTGTGCCATGCAGGAAAGAAAGTCATACAGGCCTTTGTTTCTGAAAAGCATCTAAAAGTAAATAGGCCTAGATGATAGAGAACACTTGAGCCAAAAGTTTCTATAATCTAATTAGGTTGCAAATAAAAGGTCATAAGAGTGTTACGAGAAAATACTATTTCAGGCATTTTACTTATAAAATATACATTTAATTCTCTGTTTCTGTTTCATTTATCTGTCATTTTTGGAAATTAACTGAAAACTTCAGAGTAAAAGTTGTTTCAACGTAAATTCCCAACAATTTATTTTGAGTGTAACAACATTCGGGTAAATTATGAATGTCTTGTTTCTGTCTATTAAAAGTTTTACTTTGTCACAATCTGCACTGTAACAAGCGCTATATAAATCATGGTGACTTCTTTAGACTTGACTTGAAGTAATCCTAAGGAGTTTAAAGAGAAACATCTTAGACACTTAACTTAGAAATCCAATATCCGAGCCGTCCTAATTTGTATGTCAGCAATTGTCTCATTTGCAGAAGAGATCCATTAATCCTCCAGAGCCATAAAATGAACTCTGTGATGAACATGCACGATGTGATCCAGAATACATATGAGCATTTCATATGGCCCCTTTCTGCTATCAGATCTAATCTTCATTGAGCCAATTAGATGCCCAGTGGGGCGTCTGGCCACTTGATTGAACCAGATGGTGCTCCACATGTCCCTCTGGGTAATGACCCATTAACACGGACATGCGTGTGACATGAAACGCACCATATGCTGAAGACATTGATGATGAGGAGGAGAGGAGGGGATAAGGGGCACGTGTGTGGCACGCGTCCAGGAGGCAGGGGAACATAGGGTGAAAGGTCAGGGCTTGTTTACTCAGCGTCAATTGTAGGGGTGGTCTCTGGAGATGCTGAGTGTGACGGCTCTCAGCTTAGCAGATGTCCTTTCATTCCAGCAAACCATTCAATTAGATCTGTTTATGTATTCATTACCAGCTGCAATGCATATGGTGGGGCGCAGTGGGAGGTATGTTGGTCAGATTAAATGTTTTGGGGAATTGCATTTGTTATGTTATCATGCCTATGACCATTTTACTGTTTAAAATGTGATTTTTAAATGGTTTTTAACTGTAAACCCTGACATATGAAATAATAATCAGAAAGAAGTCTATTTGATTTTTGAAATGTAACAATTTATTGAGCTATTGAGCTAGAGTAAATCATTTTTAAAAATCACATTTGCAAGTTCAGAGGATTGCTGATATTAATGACTAAAACTTTAAGGTGAAATTCTTATAACTTATAGATCCATGAGATCTCTATAACAGACTATTTGAAATAAAATGTTTGTAAATGTCAGTTGTCACTCTGCATTTCCCAGTAACATATTTAAATGTTTAGTTTTATGATAAAAGCTGATCACTGAGAGATGAACAAATAAACATCCCTCAAAAACCTGATGTATTATGTTTGATAATCATGCTTTTGAACTGTGAACTACACTATTTTTTTATTTTTATAATTTTTTGAAGGTAAAACAAACAAACAAAATGTGTTTATTTAAATGTAGCTAAAAATGATTGCAACCACTTACCTTAAAGACGTTTAAATTCAATTAATCAATTTTCAATTTAATCTGTGGTCAAAAAGCATGTAGAAGATAGCGCATACATAAATGGGACTACAACAGTTTGTCAGAAGGGATGATTTATAGTGGAAAAGTATATTCAAAGTCTATAATATTTGTTTTCTTACACTTCTTGTTTCACTCTAAAAAACACTGATTCATCTACAGGGGTCATAGTATTGTCACACTATTATGGCTGTCTGTGTTTTTGGAGCTTCCAAATTCTGCCAGCCATTTCAATTGCAATACGACTCTTTAAGAATGGTCCTTAACTCCAGGACTTCATGAGGTTAAGCAAACGATGAGATCATTTTCATTGTTGGGTCACCTGTTGGGTTTCAGGTTAAAGATGGCGCCGAGTGTGGCAGCCTCTGTGCTCAGCTCTCAAGTGTTTGTCTTGTTTTTGTTTGTTTTTACTGTTATTTGCTTCTCAAACACCATCAGTTTCACCAGGGATGAACTGCTGATCATTCGTTAAGTCTGTTAAGTCTGCTGAGCTTTCAGCTGTTTAGAGCGGATCGCGATGCAGAATCAACAGGAAAATTGCGCAGCGGTGGGACATACTTCTACATTAACGAGAGGTGGTGTTCAGATGTACCTGTGTTAAAGAAGATGTGCTGTTCTGATCTAAAAGCGCTCTTTATTAACTATAAGCCTTTCTACTCGCCGCGGGAGCTTTGCTCATTCATTCTCGTGAGTGTTTACATCCCTCCGCAAGCGCAAGTGAGCACAACTGTACAGACTCTCACTGATCTCATCACAGAGACTGAGCGACCACACCCGGACTCTGTTTTAATCATTCTTGGGGACTTTAATAGAGCAAATCTCACACGTGAACTGCCAAAATACAGAC
>JAUMHQ010000061.1:17757633-17787120 GCA_032361165.1 Enteromius paludinosus | reverse complement strand
CTCCAAGAACTGTACATATCCAGAGTGAGCAAAAGGGCTAAGAAAATCACTCTGGACCCCTCACACCCAGCACACTCGCTCTTTAATCTGTTACCATCTGGTTGACGCTACAGAGCACTCAGCACTAAAATGACCAGACAAAGTAACAGTATCTTCTCCCAGGCTGTCCATACCATAAACACTTAATAACATTGTCATCTTTGCACATACAGGCACAAACTCTTCACACCTGTTCTTACTAAAATGTCTATATTATTTATTGTTTTTCTGCCACCTATACACTTCTTTGTATATTTGTACACTATTTTGTATATTTGTATATTACTCTTTTTTGTTACCTGTGTCTTGTGTTGTCACTGTCATTCTGTTGCACTATAGAGCTTTTTTTATGTCACAAAAACAAATTCCTCGTATGTGTAAACATACCTGGCAATAAAGCTAATTCTGATTCTGATCTGCAGTAAATGCTTATACATTGAAATCTGCGGTGCTCCTCCCTGTTCTCTTGACAGGGTTCTGCACTGTTGGAGGAAGCAGCAGACACAGCGCCTGCTCCAGAGAACGGGACAGGAAACACAGAGGATCTACCCCTTCCTCCTCCACCACCTCCTCCACCCGCCAGCACCTTCATCCCGACTCCTCCACCTCCTCCACCACTTCCTTCAGAGCTGCCCCCTCCTCCTCCACCAAGCAGCTCCGCACCGGCCCCTGCTCAACGCCGAATGTCTTCTTCCTCCAGCAGTGAGTACTGAACATCCTCTTTTTAACCACTCTATAGGTAAATGGCAGTATGAAGCATTTAAAGAGGTCATGCATTCAAATTATTTACTTTTAATAATTTTGTGAGAAATTTTTTGACATCAGCCAGTGCTCCACACAGAGATCTGATCTGATCATAATTTTTTATAGGAAAAATATCAACTCTTGCTAATGGTCTAATCAGTTTCAGTAATCTATGCTGAGCTGAAGCTAAAAGTGCTACCACCAGACTGGCTGAATGGATTCGAAAATGTTAAAACTTAACTGTTTAACTCTAGGGGAGTTGGAAAATGAGCCTATTTAAAAAGAAAATATAATAGTGGAGTGATCCTTTAATAGTACTGTAGCTTTGCAGGTAGGTTCCTGAAGCATCTTGGAGACATTGGCACAGTTCTTCAGGATTTAATCTGTCTCAGTTTGCTCTGTTTGACTGTCGTCAGACAAAAGTCTCACTGGATTATTACAATTAGACAGAAATTTACTACAGAAACACTATAGCAAAAGACAGAAATAAGTAACTGACCTAAAACCATTTTTTTTAGCTGGTGAAAGTACAAAAGTGTTGTAATCATTTTGGCCAATACTGTACTCTGCCATTCTGTGAAACTGAGCTTAAAAATAGAAACATTTTTGTTGTGGTGCCTATATGATGGCATTCATACTAACAGCAATTGTAGTGAAAAGTGATTGAAAGCCTTTCAGGGAGAGAGTTAGCGATTTGAGGTGATGTGATCGACAGCAACCATTTGCGATGCAACAAAGTTGACCACCAAATCACATTGCATAATAAGGAGCGACGCAATGTGGCAGCTATTGATGGGAGTGATCTGCACCTGATACAGTTGGATATACTGATGAAGAAACACTTGCTACCCCAACAGTACAGAGATTTGGCCTGACCTTTATTAATTTAACTGTTGACAATGTGAATGCTACTAAAAGCCTCATAAAGGTCTAAAGTTATAATTGATTGACCTATTCATCTGTGAAATAATTCTTAGGGGTTATGAGATCGACACTTTCACTCATTTGACCGTTTGTTCATAGTATGACCCCTTTAATCATCTCCTAACCCCCTTGTTATGCCGCTGCCCTGACAGATACAATAGATTACCGGTCAAAGGTGTTTTGAACTAAGTTTCTTATGGAATATTGTGTAATATGTTTACAATTTAAGATAACTGTTTTCTAATTTAATATATTTTTAAAATGATATTTATTCCTGTGATGTAAAGCTTAATTTTCAGTATCAATACTACAGTCTTCAGTTTTCCATGATCCATCAGAAATCATTCTTCTATGCTGATTTGCTGCTCAATTATTGCCAATTACTATTAGTGTTCAGTTATTAAAAATGAAAACAGTTTATGCTGCCTAATATTTTTCTGTTACTATTTATTTTCAAAGTTCTTTGATGGATAGAAATTTCAATAACACTTTATTTCGGGTCTCTTACCTAGTTGCTTATTAGCATGAATATTACTAGAATATTAGCCAGTTATTAGTGGTATTTAAGCACTTACTAATGCCTTATTCTGCATGACCTTATTCTACATCCCTAATCCTACCCAATACATAAACTTAACAACTACCTCACTAACTAATAATAAGCAGCAAATTAGGAATTTATTGAGGGCAAAGTCATTGTTAATGTCCCCTATTCTAAAGTGTTATAACAAAATTTCTTAAGAACACTTTCCAACCTGAGGTGTCCACAAACACAATTTAGCAGCAAAAATGTTTTTAGAAATGATAATAAACAGAAATCTATCTTGAACAGCAAATCAGCATATTGGAATGATTTCTGAAGGATCATGTGACGCTGAAGAAGTATGATGCTGAAAATTCAACTTAGGAGTACAAATTTTAAATCAATTTTAAATAGAAGACAGTTATTTTAAATATATACTGATATCTAACAATCATTCTATTTTTAATGTATTTTCAATCAAATAAATCCAGCCTAAGTGAGCAAAAACGACCAAAGTCAATTGAACACTGCACAATTTTCAGGTATGCCAGCCTAGAAAAGCTCTCAAAAGTGCAAAGAAACTTCATAAGCACCTGATGATTCATTGGGCCAAGATTTAAAACCAAGACAGCCTTATTAAGTACAGTTAAAGCTGTCTAAAGGAATCTAGTTGTGCCCATTATGCAAAATCCAGGATGCACTTGTACTCCTAAAGAAATATTTCAAGCTAAGTATTAAATACAAGCTAAATTTCAGTAAATACTATTGATATCATCTTTGACATGCTGCTGATTACCACAGAAAATAGTTTTGACCAAAACAGTCCTTTAAAGCCAATCTCAAGTAATAATGCAATCATATAAAGGCAAACATTGGCAATTTAAAAATTGTATGTGGTAATATGACAGTATGTCTCAGATGTTATCAGACTGGATGTTATTCACAGAGAAAATCCCTTTATTTAACATATTTAAATATTCATATTTAACATGACTAGTGTGAGTGCATTGGTGTCAAACTTCGGTTTACGTATTAGTATTTGCTTAGATCTTCGGTCATGGGTGAATGTGCAACCAATCTAACATCCAATGTAAAATATTCATGCTGTTTAGTCTGCAATCCTAAACCGTTTATTCAAAGCAGATGTTGTGGATTTCAGTAGACCTGTCCATGTTCAGTCCAACTCTCAGTATCACCAAGCGCTCTCCACAAACACAAGATGGAAGTCTTAGAAACAGCCATAGGGTAAATCGGGAAAAAAACAAAGTTCCAGCCTGTTAATGTGAGATCTGGCCGCCTGCTCCTTCCAATGTCTGTTTACGAATTAATGTGCATGGGCTATTGTTACTTTGAATCGGTTTTGTGTTCTGCCATTTACTTAATTGTTCTTTCTCCAAGGGATACTTGACATGTCTTCGGAACAAGACAATATCCGTGATGTGTTATGTCAGGGAAATGTAGCGCTGGCTTTGATATTATACTGTCCTTTTGCACATTTGTTGAACACCTGATTCCCTAGTTATTCTTGCTAAAATTGTTTTTAAGGTGAAATCAGGAATCTCTTAATTCAATCATCATATTTAAGGCAGCTAAGATGAGATGAGATGAGAACTATTGCAGTCTTGGCGACTTTAAAAGAAATAAATATTCCAAACATTTTGACTGGTAGTAGCACTCATAACCCTATGTATTATACTTATGCATATATGCATATGCAAATACATTGCGATATATCTGCGTATATGGTTGAGATGGGATGCAATTCCCTTTCTGAACAATTTTTTACCCACCCAATGATAAAACGGGTAAAAGTGGCTCGGGACAGTTAGCAAGCCCCTAAAACATAGCAACCTGCTAGAAACCACCCAACGCATTCTTGCAGCCGTTTAGCAATTTTATTGCAACCATCACAACACAAAAAATCAACCACCTAGCAATGCTGTCATATCTGTCCTGAATTCATGAGAAGTTACCAAGATGACCTATCAACCACTTAGAATACCCTACACATATTAAAAGAATTCAGAACATCTTAGCAGCTGCATAGCAAATACATAGCAACTAAATAAAACACATTAGACAATGTAAAAATCTAGTGTTTAATTGCTAATTTTTCAGTCAAATATTTTCAGAACAAGTATAGGACTCTCATTTACCTACTGTTCACCCTGGATCACAAGTTTAAAAATAAAAAGGCACAACTACATGGTTGTATGTACAGTAGTAAAGAGGTGAACAGGTTGCCAAAACAGTATTGTGTTTCAATGTGGTTTTTTTTTGTTTGTTCATCTCCTCTCTTTCCTTCCTGTATTTGTCATCCTCTCATCCTCTGCATCTATCTTCACCACACCTGTTTGCCTGGACCTGTCTCTCATTCTGCTTTGCATGGACTCTTTCTGGCTTTACATATTCTTCTGTTTTCATGATGCAAAGAAGGGGATCTCTCTTCTAAGCATCTGTCTCCTTCTGTCGCTCCTGCTCCAGAAACACTCCGACAGAGGAAGAGTAAGTATTTTCCCCAGCCTCATTATGTGTGTGTGTTAGTATTTACGTGTCATTCTTTACTCCAATTCTTCTCTTTACCATCATCGAGAGATTTGAGTGTGTTGTTTATTTGGCTACTGGACCACAAGCTGAATAAATCTAGTACTTTCAATATTACCATGAACTTATGACTCTCACTTCAGATAGCCAAAGAAACCACAGAGTGATTTTTCTGTGATCTCAGTTGCGATCAGCCCACAGATTTCCCAGATGCTGTGGGGACTCTGGCACATCAGCTGTGATGGTCTATATAGCTACTGTGATTGATGAAATGTGCGGCGAGTGAGGTCATTTTGTGGCCTACACCACTTTATAACAAATACAATGAAGTCAATATGAAATGACATTCACAGTCAATTTTACTGATGTATTTCTAAAAGTGTTGGGGTTAAGTAAAATTAATGCATAATTGCATTACTTCATAAAAAAAAGTATTGCATTACATTACATTTTCTGTACATTTTGTCTCTTGAGGTGGACTTGTTTCTGTACTTTTAATAACAAAAAACCTATACGTTTTATTTTTGACAACAATAAAGGCCTCTTCACTTCAAAAGTGAAATTAATAGGCCTCGGGCTCAAGGAAGAAATTTTGCACCTTACTCCCTATTTCTCCCAACTCGGGACATGAGAGGACTTAATTAACTTTGTGTTCTTGTAAATTTAAAGGTAACACATTACACTACTGAAAACGCAATCTGATTACGTGACTCCCAAGACTGTTTGAAACAGCGATTAAACTGCTGTATGGAACTTTTCAATTTTGTAAATAACTGTTTAAAGTGGGTGTGGCCATACCAGAATGAAGCCAGGTGATTGGTTGAGAACTAAGAGGGCTTGATGACGTCAGAAAATAAGGAAAGTTGTTTTAGACTCTGAGATAGCTATTATATTTTCATGAAAGGTAATTTCATGAAAAGCAGTGCACTATTGAACCATACACAATAAGATTAATAATTTAAGTAAATATGGTGTGAATTTTTATTTCATGTTGACTCATCCTTAAAAAAATCTGCGTGGAATCAAAACCATTTTTCATTTCGAATAATCTGTTGAGTTTACAAGCAGTTCATCTATTAAAGTGCCATGTTTTGACATAAGTCTGCGTATAGTGAGTCATGCTTTAATGAATGAGTATAAAGGTGTGTAAACAGTGGGCGGCCTTATTGACTTGCTCTGCCGTCAACGCAGCTCCTTCATCCTACGCCACATCATTCTTCACTACACACAGCTATTGTGAACATCCTGATCCTCTTTTTTTCTGCTTATATGCAGGGATACGTTTTTCTGATTGCCTTTGTTTAAGTTACATTAATGCGATATTTAGTTACAGATCATAAATGAGGATTTGCCAATTCAAGGTTGAAGGTAACGTATATTGTGTTTGTATTAAGCTATATGATTATTTATTTTAACTTGCAATAGGTCATGCTGGTCATGCAAACAAAATATTGTTGCAAAACTGTGTATTTGTAATCTGGGCCATATTTTCTTGTAGTTTGTGAGGTTTTGAGGATTAGGGCATGTCACACAACCTGTGCATGTCAGCACTGATAATAATTAGAAATATTTCTTGAGCAGCAAATCAGCATATTAGAATTATTTCTATTTTTAAATATGTAACAATATTTCACAATCTTACTTCAGATCTGTCTAATTGAAATAGTTTCCACCACGTTACATTTGATTAGTTTCAAAATTCTTCAGAGTTTGCACACACATGCCTTTAAAAGGTAATAAACATATAGTTTTGCTTTTGTTCCTGTGTATTTTATGGCTAGTTCCATTTGATTAATTTTCATTTGTTTTGTTTGTTTTTCTTAGCTGGTCTTGTTTGTTAGTTTTGAAGAGGTTTTCTATAAGCTAATTAGGACTAGACCAGTTTTAACCTGCTAAGAGTCCATCTAAGTATGGTTTGTTTGTTGATTTATTAATAGTGGGGAATGTCTTTGCATGGTCATTTGTAGGATATGAATGGATTTATAAGTATCTTATGAAAAGATCACCAGCATAAATGGGCTTTTTCCAGCCTGCCTGTGGTTCTGTCACATTCATGTGTTGCTCAGCGTGATGTGAGACTCTGTTAATCCACTTGCTCGGCCGTGAGCTGCAGAGCTAGAGGACGGCTGATCGGAGGAAGAAGTGTGAGTCAGGAGGAGGGTCAGTGAGAGTGAGGAGAGGACGTAAGGTCAGTGAGTGGACTTCAAATCCAGCTCCAATTTGGCAGCCGTCTCTTGTCAGAGTTGATTACCACTGATCCGTTCAGACTTCCCCCAACTGTGATGAGCCATCGGCAGTTAGTGAACGCAGTGGTTTTTGTTCTTGTGGGAAGAGAGGAGAGTTTGTAGATCTTCTCACAGTCAGAGAAGACTTTTTCATGACCACAGCAATGACAAAACAATAGCACGTCTATTACGAGAAACTGTGGAGATTTTAATCAAAAACAACAGGTGATGTACGTTTATTTTATTTTTTCTTTAGTCATAAAATTGTGTAGTTTTTTTCAGTTCATATGTTGAAGAAGAAAATAAATGATGCTAATCATCTGAGTAGTTTTACATTTTACATTCAGATATTTTAATTATTATTTTTCTATGTATGTTTTATTTATTAATTTAATTAAATATACAATTTATTTAATTAGTGTTTTTTTAAGTGTGGATTTATGCGGTATTTATACCTTTAGCTATTTATTTATATTTAGATTTTTGTGCTTTTCTGGTGTATTAAACATTCTGGTTATATGTATATGTATTTTTTTTCTCCTATATATATATATATATGTATATATTTTTTTCTTTCACTTTGTTACTTTAAAGTGTAAATATAAAGTGGATAAAATCGTGTTAAAGCAGCAAAAGGAATGTGTGGATTTTTTTGAGATTGTTGAAAGATCTCTGGGTACAACAACCTTTTGTTTCCTGGCACTATAATGTATTATGGGACTAAAGCAGAGGCCACATTTGGTCAAGTAGATTATGTTATATAACTATATCTTTAATTGAATGAGTTCCGTATTTTCACATCATAAGTCTCATAAAATCCCATTTGTCCTCATTTGCCAGCCACAGTTGTTCTTTCAGTTAGATTTCCAAAATTTGCTGTAAAGAATTATGCGTATTATATTATACACAGCAGTGGTCAGAGCAATTGAATATCCCGTAGATGTGAACCATTTTATTGGTTGAAACTTCAACAAAGGCCTGATCTTTTCTTTGTTCGTTGTTCTTCAAACAGAGCTTTACCTGTCTTTACAGAGTCTTTTCTGTATTTTATATTTTATTTAGTGAGTGGATTAATTTCATTGGTAACTATTTAGTACCAACATATGAGTTACTGACTGCTTTAGACATTTGTTTAGACGTCTGGGGTTTTGAATTAAATATTTAGCGGAGAAGCTTGTCCGGTGTGTCTTTCTCTTTCTCCTCATGCATCCATCCATCCTGGCTCAGTTTCCCTCTGTCTTTATCACAGGCAATAAATCCTTCAACATGATGTCCCCCACTGGAGACAATTCTGAGCTTCTGGCCGAAATTAAAGCTGGGAAGAGTCTGAAGCCAACACCTCAGAGTAAAGGCTACACGACCGTCTTCTCTAACAGCGGCACAGCAGGGAACAATGTAGGTCACACTCCCTTACTTTCACTGATTTATATCTTATTTATGAGCTTGTTTTGAGCTGTATGCTTATTCCTAATGGTAAATCTCATAATTAAAAGTACATTAAATGAATTATAGCAGTTGTCTACTTGTAACCTTTGAACTCTCATTTGAGTGTGACTGCTGTTTGGATTGAGATGTGATGTAATAGTGTTTGCAATAGAAACAAAAGCTAAATGATCAAATTGCATATAGCACATAGATAGCATTGAGCAGGAATCCTTGTTATGGTCTTTGTTATTGAGGTACACGAGAAAGGATTTCTCAGAATTACAGATAAACTCTGCAATTTATTATTTCCTTATCATATATATATATATATAAATGTATCTTCTATGGCCAAAACAATTATGAACTAATCCACAACAAAGTATCAGGATATAGTTGCAGTTGGAGCATTATAAGAGTGCAGCTCTGTGATCTGGCACCAAATCCATTGTCCAGGATAATTCAGGCAGACTAGTGTGAGGCTTGTGTAACTCAGTTATGGGTGATGCAATACAATAGCACACATTTATTGAAGTTACATAATTGAGGAAATGACAGAGGAACATTCAAATCTTGTTTAGCTACCTTAATTTCAAGAAGTATAATACATCATCAGAAAAATAGTACAAAACCTGTCTCTGGGATGGTATAAAGGTATACCTTTGTACCTTATGTACCCCTAAAAAGTGTTAGTAGCCAAATGAAACTTCCTAGTAACTACTTTTGTACACTTTTTCTGAGAGTGCATGACTAAGAACTCAGTCAAACAGCCAAAGGAAAAAACAAACAAAAAGTCAAACAGTCCAAAGAAATTAATATTCACATTTTCCCTCAATTTTATGGTGAGTAATGGCATAAATATTGTTTATTTTCCTTTGTTCTCTTTATTGAAGACCTAAAAAAGAGCACCAGATAAGTGTAATGTGTCTGTGTCATTTTTTATGACAGTGACAATGTCAGAGCTGTCATAAAATTCTGAATGGTAAAGTTGTAATTGTGAGTTTTACAAAGACATAGTTGTTTTTCATTATTAAGAACTCTGCATTGTAATAATTCCAAAACACTGCGAAAACAAGCATACTATAGTGTAAACAATAACTTTGTTCTGCAAATAATGTTTGGTTCTTTAGCCCTTAAATTCTTTATTAAGTTAAATTATTAATGTATCGGTGCTCTAAAGAATCCAGAAACTAAAACACTGATATTAGGAACCTGTAATGCATTGTTTAAAATGTAAAATTAAAAAGTATTTTAAATTTCCATACATAGTTATATTGAACCAAACTGAATCAACAATGATTCACCGAGCACTTTTCTTCAGAGTTGCTATACAGCTGAATTAAATTCCGTTTGCATCATTGGGTCATTAATTTTCTGTCTAGCACTGTATAAACCTGGACTGTTTAAAGTGCTGTATAAATAAAGGAGAAACAAATCTGTCAACCCAATTCCTTATAAGACGAGACTTGTTTAGATGAGATCATTAGATGCTGATCATAAAATACAAGGAATTATCAATAAATATCTATTTTTAAGAATGCTTTTATTTTAAGCCAGCTGTGACCATGTGTATATTTTTGGAACATTCTATTCTGATGGTTTTAACATTCAGGGGGAACGTCCATCGTCACCGCCAGAACCTCTGCCAAAACCCCAGCCCAACAACACCCAGTCGACAAAGCCAGAGTCTCCACCGCCTGCTTGTCCTCCCACGCCACCCACTCCCACGACCAGCGGCGGGTCGCCCCAGAACCTGCCCACCTCACAGAGCAGCGAGAAGCTCGCCGTCAATGGGAATACTCCTGCTGTCCAGAGCAAGTCCAGCGTGGTGGACGTGGAGAGTCTGGTGCCCACACATGATGAGCAGGGCCGAGCTATTCCTGAGTGGAAGAGGCAGGTGATGGTGAGGAAACTACAGGTGAAGATGCAGGAGGAGGAAGAGAACAAGAAAAAGGTAAGTGATGAAGCAGTTAGGTGTTGTAAACACAAGCTGAGGCAGTGCATCTCTTATCCAAAATGTCAACATTTTTACAGCTTCATAACATACTTAAAGACCCTGCGGCATTAAAATTGGACTTTTGTAGGTTTGAGTCCAAAAATAACATTTTCATCATCCTTTACTCAAAACCTGTATATGTTTCTTTCTTGTG
Source organism: Enteromius paludinosus (assembly GCA_032361165.1). Taxonomy (NCBI): domain Eukaryota; kingdom Metazoa; phylum Chordata; class Actinopteri; order Cypriniformes; family Cyprinidae; genus Enteromius; species Enteromius paludinosus. The sequence continues at coordinate 17,776,549 of JAUMHQ010000061.1, read as the reverse complement.
ATGAACACAAAAGAATATATATTGGAATAATGCTGGTTGATAGCCCCCACTGACTTCCATAGGATTTCTTTCGATGCTATGGAAGTCAATGGGGACCAACAACAGTTTGGTTCTTCACAGTTTTTCTAAATATCTCAACTTAAGAAAGGAAATAAGAAAAGAAGCAAATCATAGTTCATCTGTGTGTCTGGTAGCACCTTAGATCAAGGAACACATGTTTACTGTAAACTAAGAGTTTCCCCTCAATATACAAATTTGCTGCTTATGGATAGTAAGAAGGGTAGTTGTAGTAGTTAGTGGTTATGAGGGAGATGCTGGTATATTCATTAATTCTTTTGTTGCAAGCTGTGGATTTTGATTATTTACTTTTTTTTATTTTCCCCCAGAATGTTATAAACCAGGGAAAAACTCCTCGATATTGCCCCACTCCCTCTTTCAGTAGGATATCTATCAACGGAGCGGAGAAAATTATGTGAAGGCATGTTATGGGGTCTTTAAGCGTGTTAAATAATCGTTATGTTCAGAATAGCATACTAACATACTACTGTTCATACTACAGTTTGTGCATCAGATGTATTCCGTGCACAATATGCAAATTGTCTTTATACACACAGTGCACTTTAACTAACCTTCCATTTTCCAGTTAAGATATTTTATGACTTTTAAAAGTTGTGACGTTAAGATATTTCATTTAAAACACAAAATAGCCATATTAAAGCTAGTATTGCCTTCTGAACATAGTTCAAAAAACATAATTTTAAATGTTTATCTACAATAATGTTTATAATAATGAACTTGAATATAAATCAAATAAATGGAAATGAGTGCATTTTCTCAGCTTCTGACATCAGTACTATCCTCCTGTAGTTTTAGTAGTGTGAGCTATAGTATCACCTCTTTAGATTTTAAAAATGTTTATGATTTCAAATGTACATTATATCTGTGAAATTGAGGTTTGTTCTTTCTACATGGAGGATAGTGGAGGAGTGGGTGTCTGCATGGGGGATTTTTGGGTTTACTATATGCAAGATCTACTAATTGCAAAACAATATGCACGTGATCTTTCACTTTTCCATAAATGATAAATATTTGTTCGAGGAACATTGTTTTTCATGACATTATGTGCCAGTATATCCTTATTCTTGGCTTATATGGCATTATTGAATCCCTTTTGCTGTCTACTCTTTTCTTACATATATTTTGATTTATTGTAAACACATTGATGTGTACCTCTGGCATGTACTTGACTGCAAAGTCAAATGGCTAAATGGGTAAAACAAACACACAGTTGCTGCAGTTACAGTTGGCTCCGATTTGTAAAACTGGACCTTTAAGAGTTTAATATTACTGCTCAGACAAGGTTTTCAGCTTATGGTAAGTCTATGTCTGAAAGCCAAAAATAAAACTCAATCTTCAGTTTTGGTTTGGGTTTCATCTTGGGTGGGGTTTCAAGTGACTGTTTTGCAGTGCAGTGTGACATTTGGTTGGCTTTTCGTTTACTCCGTGTTGAGTGATGCAGTGTTTAATTTGGGGCTGTTGTGACCATCTCAAGACAAGCCTAAGTGTGTTTGACACTTACTAAGAAAGTATTAGTTGAATGTGGCTTACAGGCGATGGTGCATGACAGCTCTAAGTTTTTACATGGGGATTCAGTGGTGTGATGCAAAGCCCCTTCACACTGCAACTGGAGCTTACAGCATGAAGTGCAGCTGGTCAACTTGCTCATTGTACTCATTAAGCGCTTTATTTTATATCTTATACCTTCATACATCTTGTAAGCAATCTGAAAGTGTCTCAGTATTTATTTATTCTTTTTTTTAGATCATGTGCAATTTTAGATCAGTGTAATTGACAGATAAAGTACACATGAATTTAACGCTTAAAGGAAACTTCTGGGTAATTTTAAAATGATTGTCTATAAGCACAGCATCTATGGCAGGCTGTGGAATTACAGAAATTAAATTTAGACTTGTACTCAGTTTACTCACTTACAATGAAGACTGGCAAACAAGTGGCCAGCCCTGTATAAAAGTATATACGTAGTTTCAGTATTATCGTGTTTAACATTAGGATGTCATGAAATTCTTGTTACTTACCAACCCTCTCTCTGTACAAAATCTTTTAGTTAATGGTATAACAAAAACATGTAACCTCAGATTGATTGATATCTGCACGAGCATATCAGCTCCATGCATAAACAAAATGTATTTACATGAAGCTGAGTTATGCACACTCTGTCCACAAATATTATCCTGTTTAACTCTTAACTACAAGTAGTCCCAACTCAAATGGGAGTTTAGGCAACTTCATAGCTCAAATAGTAACGAATAAGATATTCAAGTGCTTTTACAAAAAGAAAAAGCCAAAATAAAACAAAATAATCTACTTGCCAGCTTGATTACACATTCACAGTAAGTGTTTTACTGCTCCTTTTAAGTAAATTCCTGCTCCTTTTTAACCAACTGAGGATTATATTGAAATTATTGTTTGTAAAATTAAACAGCATGTCACTGATTGTGTCCATTGGCAATCATTTAAAAGCAACCCAGAGTATTTTTAATATATTTGCCCTTGTTCCACAAAAACAAGCCTTAAGTAGCACGGGTATATTTACTGACCCTTATGACTGGTTTTGTTGTCCAGGCTCACATGTTTAATAGATCCTAGCACAAACTAATACAATACATGCAAACAAATAGTTTCGCTACTATTTTTCTTTTGCCCTGAAGCTTCTTTTGCAAGTCAACTCAGTCAAAACAAGGCAATATCATCGCACCACTAAATTCATGTAAAGTTTGAAACGTTTGGGGTGAAGAGGCTTTAAACGCGTGTATGTAACGCATCGGATCCACAGGCTGAAGAGCACCCCACCTCTGTTTTTGTTTCCTTCTATATCCTCCTCTGAACCTACTTTAGTTTGCTGCCAGCGGATACTATCAAGCCCAAGACTGGCATTATTCACACGTGCACAATGCTATACTGGGTCCATTTGGAGAACTGATGACAGAGGACGACCTCATCCGCATCGAGAAGCAGATCGAGAACCTCCAGGTCATGCACAAAGTGACAGAGGTTGAGAAAGAACTGGAACAGTTGGAGCAAGAGCTGAAGCAACTCCTACCCGTGTCTGCAGCCTTGAACCAAGACCACTTCTCTGTCAACCCCAAACAGGTTCATGGACAAGCAGAAGACTTGCCCGCCTGGTGCAGCAAGATCTCCACGCTGCTTAAAAGCATGGCCATTCTACTCGCCACTTTGGGCGGAAAGGAGATTGATATTCTGGAAATGGTCAATGAAGGATATACATACGAAGGTCTGAAAAGTGGAAAAAGCCAGACAGGGATCTCTAACTCTGGAAACATTGGCCGATCGCAGTCATTCTCCACTCGAGAGGAGGTGGAGAAGGAGATTAAGCAGTGTGGCGTATCTGTGAAGAGCCTGAAAGCCAATTACGAAATTCACAGCCAGTCAAAGTACGAGGATGACAAAACAAATCGCATATACAAGCGGACGAGGTCATTGCCGGCGGTTAGTGAATGCAGCTACCCATCAGAGCCTATCTTGGAGGACGAGTTGCTGTTCTCGTTAAGTGAGAGCCTCTCGCAAGCCGGAGATGGATCACCGATAGATCAAGATTTGCCATTGGTGAATGAGGAACCTATAACACAGTCCCATGTACCTTTGACATACAATGGGCCTGGACCATCTGACTCAGAGCATCATGACAGTGCTATAAATCCACTAACCTCAGAGCACACTACAAACCCATTTAACTCAGAGCACCCTACGAACCCACAAACCTCAGAGCATCTCACCCGCAGTCTAGAAGTGCAAACGGACCTGAGCTATGTCCAGGAGTACATCGAGATGCGCAAGGAGAGGATTGTGTTCCTGTTCCTGGAGCACTGGAGGAAGTACACAATGACTGAAGCCTACAAGTGCTCAGGAAGAGGGAAAACGCTGAGCGTGGAGGAGAATGACTGCCATTCCCTGTATTATCACAACCTGCCAAAGCCCGACAGCCCCATGCAAACAGAGGATGACCAGCTGCTGTACTTCATGAAACAGAGGCAGGTTGTGGGAAATCTTCTTGGCCACTGGAGGACCATTATGAGCCAGGTGCCCACTCGACAGATCCGCAGACTCAGTCGAGCTCAGATGATCTACTGGCCCGAGCACTTCCTTCCACACATCAATGGGTCTCCGGTTCAGTATGAGAGTCTTACTCTTGACCTTTTCATGCTAGGCTACTTCCAGCTCCTGGAGATGAACATGTCGCGCACTGAACGGAAGTTTCGCCACTTGCTTTGCTACGAGATGTTCGACAGACTAGGCAGTCACCCATGGGAAGTAATCCGCCAGTTCCACCGAGAGGTCATGGAGAGCATTGAGTGCGGCAAACGCGATTGGTCGGATGGCTTCGAAGATATCAAAGTGAAGTATTTCGGTAACTCTGTGGAGGGAGGCGGGCTGCTGGAAGCAGCTGAGCTCATTCTCCCTCCAGAGATTCTGCAGACATCCGTGAACATATCGCAAGATGCTCCAGCTAATGCAGATCTGCCAAGTGATTCAGCACTAGAAGTCTCTAATGAACACCCAGACGACTCTGCAACGGCTACCCAGCAGGGCACTTCTGAGAACTCAGCTGAGACTATTATAAATAATATGGAAATACAGAAGAGTACTGAAGTTCAGCTACCACATCCAACACCTCAGTCAGTGCTGCAAGCAACCGCAGCATCAGAAAGCTGCCAGACACAAGCCCCATGCATTAACACTGTGAACGAACAGGGCCCAGCAAATATTAAAGAGGAGCCCAATGAGGACTCCATCAAGCTTATCTATGAGCTTAAAGAATTTAGCAATGAGGAAATCATTCGATACATTGATCGAAGCTTCGCCTTCTGGAAAGAGAAAGAAGCTGAGATGTTTGACATCTGACTTGTCAGGTCGACTTTTTTGAAGGATGAAACACAATTATCTGGAGATGCTTTATGCGGTTCAGCAAGCAGTTTAAGGCAGTTTACCTGTCAGAAATGTCAGAAGAAGCAATCATATGTTGAGCTGTAATGGTTTTGAAACTCAAGTTAATAGCATCATGCTGAATTAAATATTTAATATGCAGGACCAGCTTTAGAGATACAAGTACACAGAGGCAAATAAAAGCCTACAAACAGCAGCAAGTTCTGTAAAATGTATTCATTTTGTAAATTGCTATCATGCAGATAAAACAATAAACACATAGAAATCATATACCGCTACATCTCACAAGGTGAAGCGATGGAAAGGTTACAGTCTTTCAAGCAGAATATATCAGATTTCACTTGACTTAAGTATGCTAAATCATTTGTCTTATATATATATATATCTTTTCAAAGTACATAATTTATCAATGAAGCACAAAATATATTTTATTGAAATCAAATGTAAAAGTATTCTGACCATTTTTAAAACTTTTTGTTTATTCATTGATTTCTTTAAGAATCATTTATTTACAGCCATTAATATTTTGTAACTTTTAGCTATTGTTGTTTCTTGTTTATGACAACTGAGAGAATCAAAGTCATATATTACCACTAAAATATGTTTTACATCATCAGTTTTAAGTGGTTTATTCTGCATGTTGTATAATTATTTGAAAATGATCAGAATTGTTGTTTAGGATTGTGCTCCCTCTTAATGTTCTTGCAGTGTTTTGAGTTATTTAAGAACACACAACTCTTCGTTTCTGAGCATAAACAAAGCCTTTATTCATTCAACAATGACACATTTGTAGATGTGAATTCTTGACCTTTTGTTTATCTTTCAGTTTGATTGTCTTTTATTACCAATTGCTTTTGGCAACATTGTTTTTAAAAGGTTTTAAAAAGCAGATGGATTTCTACTTAAGAAGTTAACTGCAAAGGTTTTTATTAAAAATAGGTTTTTTTACACCTAACATTGACGTTTATATTGTTCAGCTGTTTAAGTTTTGTTCTGTATAGCCATGTTTGAAGTGTCAGTTTGGTTTGTTCATTTTTGAGAAATATTTGCAAAATTAAATAAATCTAAAGTTTATGATTGGACACTTCATTCATCATTTCCTTTTTGATTTCCTATTATAATAATAACAAAATGATTAAACACCCTTATACAAGCAAATACTGTTTCCGTTTAATAGCATTTCTTAGTACAGTAATTTATTGCTCTACAAATAATGAACGTTAGTTAGGTTCCATGAACTTAATTAGCTAAAGAGTTAAATACGAATTAGAGAGTTAACTATGGCATCAAAGCTATTTTTGGAGTCAGGCTCAAGCTGTGTTCAGCATTTAGCTACAATTTCCTTAAGAAGGCAGGACAGTAGTCTAAATTTCAGCTCCACAAGCATCGAAAGAATTTATAGTGGAGAAGTATGTAAATGCAGATACTAAATAAGCATGTTAAAACAAAGCGTGACCCACAGACCCACAGTTAACTTCACAGATCTCAGATCATATTTTTACAACCAAAAAGAAAGAAACATATTGTTCTGAACAAAGACAATTTAGCTTTTAAGCTTATATATATATATATATATGTATGTATATTTCCCCTCACACTGTCTGTTTATTTATTTATTTTTGGGGGAAACAGTAATAAATATAATGCAACAGTGAATAATGGTACAAAAATAAGATGTATTTTCCTTATGCAACATTTTTTCCAGCAAAAATCTGATTTTATGAGATTTAGCAGAATATTTTTCTGCTTGCATAGATGTATCTCTCTTTTGGAGAATTTATTTCAATATCATTCTTAAATGCAGTTTTTAGTAACTTTTATCAACCTTTTAACTCAATAAATCTAAAACAATGGATTGTATTTTCCTTATAGACTGAGGAACAGCTCTTTATGCACAGATGAGCTGATATAGAACATCACTTCAATTTTTTTAATTATTAGTCAAATTCTGAAGGCAACCTTGGGGGGCTGCTGGAGAGTAACACATGGAGTAAGACGCATTTTTATCCAGCTCCATCACACTTGGTGGAATAAATCATATACAACTTTCTAACTCCCACTTAAAATTAACGGATTAGCAAAGTCAATATACCAACAATGAATAAATCTAAAGAGACTGTCAAAAAGACTCTGTCCCTAGCCCGGTGCCAACCGATACTAAAGTTTGCATTCAAGCTAGCATGAACTTTGGCAATGAGGCCACTGAGACCGATTCTTTTCATCCTTTGGAGCATGAAGATGATGCTTCACCCAAGGCTATTCTTCTGGCCATTAGAAAGATGGATTCTTCCATGAATGCCCGATTTAACACTTTGGAAGCTTCACTGTCTGTTGTACAGTCCACACTAACCGTCAACACATCCCGTATCGTTGATCTGGAAGAGGCTAGCACTGACTAAGAGTGTCGCATCTCTCACCTGGAGCAGCTTTGCTCTGGTTTATCCCAGGACAATACGTCTTTAAATGCAAAGGTAACAGATCTAGAGGCTATATCTCGCAGACAGCATATCAAGATAGCATGTCTTCCTGAGAACATCGAGAAGGGCAATCCTACAAGATTTGTTTCTGACCTTCTGCCCTCGCTACTAGGAGAATCTAACTTTCCGCATGGTGTAAAGATTGATCGGCCCCACCGCATCAGCCCCATCAGAAACATCAGGCCAAGAATTATGATTGCCAGGATACATCACGACCCTGTTAAGACTGAAATACTGTGCCTTTTCCCGTAACCAAAACCCACTCTCTTTGGACGGCAAGTCGTATGAGTATCTTCCTGGACTTTCCAGCCGAGGTGTCCATTCAACGCAAGCAGTTCGCAATGTACGGAAGAAATTAAGGGCTAAGGGAATAAAATACGGACTTCTGTACCCTCACGCATGAGAAGACTAAGAAAATATTTTCGTCCCTACATGAGGCCGAATCTTATAATGACAGTCTGTCCTCATGATGAAAGGTCAACTGGTTTTGGGTCCATTGTGGTAAATGAGACATTTCTTTTTAGCTGTTCGTGGCCTGTAAATTTCATGGACTGCTTGGTGTGACTTTCTTTTATTTTATTATCATTAATATTTTCTCTAGCCCGGATAGATTAGTCGTTCATCCGCTACTCTCCCATTAATACTTAAAAGACTGCCAGGCCAAAAATACTATACGATGTTATGTGGGTCTGTATAATGTGTATACCTGAAGTATACCTGATCACAATGTGTGGAGACGGAGCGTTGTGTTGTTTCGAAGAACCATTAACCCGTCACCGATCTATTTTTTTTTCCTCTCTCTTTTGAGTTTAATTTAGTTTTTTTTTTTTTTTGCTTTTGTTAATTTTGGCGATCCCACGTTTAAATGGGGCACTGTGATTTTCACTTATGTTCAAGAAGCGAGATTACTGGGGTAGCATTGTGCCAGCATTTTTTATATGATATTTCTGTGATTTTCCTTTTGTTTACTCAGAAATACCTATGCTCGTACTAAACAAGTCGACCCCCCTCACTGTTCCCAGACAATATAGAAGTTTGTACAAAACAAACTACAAAGTCGTTATATAAGCTGAAGAAAAATATAGAAACTTGGCGGGTACTCCCGTGAACAATGATTGGTCATGTTAACACAATAAAAATGGTTACTTTACCAATATTTCTTTATTTGTTTCAAAATGTTCCTATATTTTTAACCCAGTCATTCTTTAAAACACTTGATACTGTGATTATGCCGTTTATCTGGGGATATAGAGCTCATTGTATATCTAAAGCTGTAAAACAAAAGAGGTAGGAGGCCTAGATCTTCCTTGTTTTCAGCATTACTACTGGGCAGCCAATCAAGGGCATTAATGTATAGGTGGATTGCATGCCCTGGGAAACCAAACACTACCATTCCTGCTTGGCTGGCTATCGAGTGGGATATGCAGGAATCTTCTCTTCCTGCTTGACTTTTTGCAGAAAACAAACCTATCAGAACATTTAAGAAGTGTAATCCTATTGTTGTAAATTCTATTGATATCATCCTATTTATCATCTTATTTAAACTCCCTCAGACCTGCTTACTTAACCCTATAGCTTGCAATCATGCATTCCCTCCCTCACAGTCATATACAACCTATTTGTCTTGGGAAGAAAAAGGAATTCTGTCTATAGGAGATTTATATATAGACAATGTGTTTGCTTCTTTTGCTCAGCTTAAACAAAAATTTGGGCTACCTCCTTCTCCATTTTTTCAGGTATTTACAAGTACGGAATTATTTTAAAAGTAATATCTCTAATTTTGAAGTTTATAAGTCCCCCGAATGTCTTTATTTATTTATTACCTCTGAACTAGACTCAAAGAGGCTTGCTTCTGAATATGTTGAATATTTAAATAATTAAGAACTCCTTCTACACAATACCTTAAAATGTCTCGGGAAAAGGACTTGGGGATAGATATTTCAGAAGATAACTGGACTCATGCCCTTCAAGGTATTAGGTCTTGTTCCATTAACTCTCATTTTCAGTTGATTCAATATAAAGTTGTCCGTAGATTGCACTACTCTCGTACATATCCCTCTGTTTCTCCTTTGTGTCTCAAATGCAAGGCCAATGAGGGTACACTGACTCAGCTATTTGGGTTCTGCCCAAAATTATGTACGTTTTGGACTGAGGGGTTTTCTTTCTACTCAAAGGTCCTTAAGATTGATTTTCCACCTGACCCTCCTATTGCATTACTAGACTTCTTTTGAGTATAGTATCTTTTAAGTATATTTCTAATCAGATCCAAACAGTTTTATGGATATTGGATGACCATAGCAAAGAGTTGGCGCCTAAATTTGAAACATGGCTTACAGAGCTAAGTAATGTGTTACATATAGAAAAAATGAGATACGAGATTGCGGGTAAACCAAAGAGATTTATACAGATTTGGAAGTCCTTCTTTGAATATCCGGGAGGTAAACAGTGATAACTGAATTTAACCATTTTTTCTTTAAATAAGGTGGTTAACTTGATATAATACTGTAGTAGTGTGAAAGAATTATATATTTCCATAATGGGTAATGTATGTTTTGTATGTTTTTTGTTGTTGTTTTAAATATACTCTGTATGTATATATGTAGAGACTGTGTGTACTTTTGTATAGATACACAAGTATGAATGATGTATGTTTGTGGAGGTCTATAATTATGTCATATGTGGGTGTATGCATATATGTATCTTTACATTGATTACAGTATCAACAGGTTTTTTTCTTAGCTGGCATGGGGGTTGAGGGATTTTTCTCCAAAATGTACAAATTTAAAAATATTCTGAAGGCAACACATCAGAGCAGTATTACATCATTAATTATACCTAATTGCTTAATCTGATTCTTATATGGAAAGAAATGCCATCAGTGTGCTTTTATGTGTTTTATAATTCCTAGTTGAACTCTCTTGACATAAGCATACCTAAGCATCTATTTTTATTTTTTCCTAGTTTTTTTTTTCTTGGCATATAATTCCCAGGGGAATAATGAAATATTAAGGCACAGATAAGTTTACATAGATACTTGGGCTGTTACCATTGATGTGGCTTTACGGTAGCAGTTGAAGTAATCAATCCGCGCTGAGGGGAAATGAGAACCTGAAGAACGCCGCCTCCTCCGTTGGGCTATAGTTACCATCTAATGGAGAATGAAGATCACTTTTCACACTGTGCACACACTGCCTGTCTGAGAGCGGAAACTCTCTACATTTTAGGAGCATGTTAAAGTGTTTGGCCCAAAACTGGATGTTTGTGCTGGAGCACTTGAGTCAGACTAGAGTCTAGTCTTATTCTGAATATATCAGCCCAAAACTGCACTTAAGAGAGTAGCTATTGTGAATATGTTCAGTACACATTAATCATGGCCTGCAAAATTCATTCGAAGCACATTTTCACATGTAGGCCTATGAAGTGATATACTGTTAATTTACACAGTGATAAGATTTGATCTTTTTAAAAATGCAGACAAATTATGTTAAATTATTCAGCTTTTCAGTGTTTCCAGAATTCCACAATTAAAGACCGGTGTGCACTAGAGTATTTTGTGGTTTGTATTTATATACTCATATCCCCTTTTTTGGCACTGTAGTAAAAGATTTGTATCTTTTCTGATCTCATCATCTGCTATTTGTTCTTCTTTTCTGTGTGTGTCAGGCTGAAGAAGAGGCGGCCCGTTTGGCTTCATTGCCTGCCTGGAGGAGAGATATCATGAAGAAAAAGATGGAAGAAGAAAAGTAAGTAAAAGTCTTGTCTTTCTGTTTGCTTCTTACTGTCTTCAGTGTTTGTCTGTGTTTTTGTAAACCTTATTCAACTGTCAACCTCAAGTTTTACTATTTTCTATCCACCTTTTTCTGGACGTTAAAATATGCACGGCCAATTGTTAATTCTATGGATTCCGCATCCAGCTATTTTTAGCGGTTTTGCTGCTTGATATTCAAAATTGGATCCATGTTAAAGAAAAAGGTGGATTCTAGTTTACTACACTCTCAGAAATAAAGCTGTCACTGGAGCGGTACCTTTTCAAAAAGGTACATGTTTGTACCTAAAGGATTTATTTTGGTACCTTAAAGGTATTAAAAATACATATTTGAATCTAATAGATAGTGTACCTTTTGAACAGGTACTGCCCCAGTGACAGATTTTTATTTCTGAGAGCGTATGGTAAAGTTGATTATATATGTGGCACATTTATAATTAAATTGAGTGTTTATCAAGTTCCATAACCTTAAAAATAACAATTTTGTTTTCTTTTTGCCAATTTTAGATATCAGTAATATTAATATCACTAGTATCACTGCAATTATCAGTAACATACGTTCAAGTATGTTTGTCATTAAACCTGATTTAATTATTAAGATAGCTAGAACTGCCTTTAGTATGTCTGACATTTCTTCCATGCAAATCTGTAAATTTTCTGTCTTTTACTTTCAATGTCTTGTGTGGATTATAAAACCAAAGTGATAAGATGTAAGTAAAACTGTATTTTCCATTGTATTTTTTTTATTTTTGTAAAGTGTTATTTTTTATTTTATTTTATTTTTTGTAGTGACTTGTAGGCTAATGTACAAACATTTAAACGTATATATCTATACATTTAATCCTCTATTTCTTTTATTCATTCCCGCATGGACAGGGAACAGAAAAGGTAAGACACTAACTAGTGATAGTTGTAGAAGTAGCTCCTATTTCTGACATTTTGTTTGTATTAACGTGCCCCAATTATGGGTTATGAAAAGCTTACATTTTGGTTTTGGAGTGTCCCCAACAACAGGTTAACATGGTTGTAAGGTAAACGCTTTCGTTGTCTTTAATATGCATTTATATGAACCTTTTTAGCTCAACACTCCCAAATGATTGGCTCAAAGATTAATTTCTCCAAATCCCTCCTTTGCGTGACGATAATCTGTGGTGATTGATTGGTCGTTTTCATTTCTATTTCATAGTAAAAGCAGCGTTTGTGAGCGCAGTTTACATCCGTTATCGGCGAAAAAGCTCGTTTTACCGCTTCCAAAAAGGCACCTAGTGGCAAAGAGTGAAACTGCATTTTTATTTCAATATGCTAATATTGATGTTAACATGAGATGACTTGGGATTCGAGTTAAAAACGACTTGTTTCAATGATTCAGAGGAGATTCTTTTTTTGAGAGACAGTAACTTTCAAATTTAAAACTTTAAAGCTGTTACACACTGCATGAAATGTCATTTTCAAAAATCCATAAGGGGCACTTTAATGTGCACGATGTCATTTTATTACAAGCTTTTCCTTTCTCCTTTTCTCTTCGTACCTGCAGAAAAGAGGAGGAACAACGGCGAATGGAAAAGGAGAACGAGGAGAAGTCGGAACTGGAGCGACTACGAACACTGGGCTATGATGAAACCAAGCTAGCACCTTGGCAGAGGCAGATTATTTTAAAGAAAGGTGACATAGCAAAACAGTAGTAGACTCCCACTCATCCCCTCCACTCTTGCACAACTCTCTGCTGACGTATAAATGTAGGACACTGTTCAGAATCTGCCAGACCCTTTAGACACAAACCACGCATGGGTCAACAGACAGCGTTCTGCTCAATGATCACTTCAGCATCGCTTTGTCTGAGTCTCTGTGTATTGAGCTCTGAAGATGCACTGAAGAGTAAAAAAATTAAAGACTAATGTTTTTACTGTGGTCAGGTCTTATGCCTAAGATTTTCAAAAACTGTCAGTTTCAAACATCTTCAGCGTTCCCCACCTGATCCATTAGCTTGTTTTACATCTCATTTGAAATCTCTAGTAATATGTTGAATTCTAAATAGAACATATAGGTCAAGGAAATCACATGTACTCTGCTTGAAAGTTTGTTTAAATTTACTTGATGTAATCTGTAAAGTATGATAGTCCTGAACAGGTGTTATGGCACACCGTATTCTTACATAAAGTAAGTGACGCTTTGTGTTATGGTGCATCTATGTTTCATACATAAAAATACGATTTGGAAATGCTATTTATATATATGTATAAGCAAATGCAAAAAAGAAACATAATACCAGTAGTCTCTTTGCACTGTACATGTACATACACATGTTTCACCAAAAGGTGGCGTCAGAGATCACAACTTATAATTGGCCATATACTGTAAGTCTTCCCAGAAAACAAAGCTGTATGAATGTATTTCAGACCTACCCAACAAACACTGCTGAATTTGATTGATTATGAAACCCATAATAGCACAAGAAAAGCCAATGTCTTAAATATTCTATTGCATCTGATGATCTAAATAATAAAAAAAAAATCCCTGTCACCCTTTGTACTGAGATTTACACGGGACGTTTACATTGATGTTGATTAAAGTGTCATGAAATCATGACAGTGTATTCAGCCATGCTGCGGTCCCCAAAAATAAAGCTGTCGTTTCCTTCTCTGCTTGGCAACTGTAGCTTGTTCTTTATTGTTAATGTGTTTAGAGTAACTAGACATCAGAAAAGTGCCGGATGTGAATCTGTATGTGTGTATGCATGTGTGAGAAAGTATATGTGTGTGCATATTTACACATGCATAGAAACGTAATTTGTCTATCCTGTGTCATTCACTGTGCAATGGGTAGAGTTGATGTATTTTGAGTGTTTGTTTTTTTTTCTGTACAGCTGTAAAAAAATAAAAAAAAATTAAAAAGACATACGTGACAAGTGTAAGTGATAAGCATGATCCTCCGTGAGTTTGGGAACATTTTGCTTTCGTTTATCAGATGCCATAATGAGACTGAAAACAAAGATGTGAATGTCATTGCCATTAGAACATTTTCTATTCATAATTACTCCATTTAGAAATACTTATAAACTCTTATTGTCCGATGATATCATGTTCAGTTACATGTTTTTCCTGTTTTCAGCCTGGCTTTCATAGGCAGACAATTGTAAACTTTCATTTTCCCAATGGCAACAGTGATGTAATAAAAATCGAAACAACAATTTATGCCTGTGAAATAGTTATTGCTCATTGCACAAAACACATCCAATGCATTATATTACATTATATAAAGTGACAGTACATTTGCTAGTGTTTAAATTGTTCTTTTTTATTTTAATTTTGATGAAGGTTCATAAACACAATTTAAGTACTGAAGGTTACAAATGCCAATCTTAAAATATCACTGGATATGTATGTTTTTACGTTTAGCTTTACGTTTAATTTTTATTTTATTTTTTTGCCATACATTAGAATGTGTCCTGTTTAAGTTTATATCTTTTTAAATAAAAGATAATTGTTAACATGCATTTTTTTTTACCATGTTTGACAGAAGAAAAGACATGTCATTCAATGTAACAATATTTGTATACCAAAAAATCCTGTTTGATGATTATTTGATGACATATTAAAAGACTTAATTTAAGCATCACAGTGCAGCCCTCAAATATCAATTTTTTATTTATTTATTTTTTTAATCTTTACTTTGCTAATGTCCTTTAAACCACTATGTTTTGTGGCACAAAACAGTTTTCCAGATGGAATTTAATGATGTCACAGACTGCCAATTTTTTTTTTACAATAATATTTCAGAATAACTTCTTATTCTTGTTACACTGTACAAAAGTCCCCTGTCCATTTAAATACTTTAAAAAAACAACAACAACAACAATAAGACACAATCCTTTCAATATAACACAGCCAATACTTACTTGAAAATGCCAAGAAAACAAATATATTTTTAACTTGGTATTGTATATGTTTATTTAAAGATAATTGCTGGACCTTTACACTGAATGACAATTTTACACCTTACACCGAAATTTTGACATTTTATTGTCTCAAAGGTTATTTGAAATATTAAAGTATACAATTTGCATTTTAAAATGACGTTTGTGAATATAATTTGATGCGGACACCAAAAAGGTGACGTCTCGTTTTTGACCCACATAGGCTACCTACCATAGTTTAACATAACGTTTAGAGAAACGTTAATTTCGCATCATGCTACAAAGATAAAGATTTAAACCTACTCTCACTTCAACAAAAAATCTACTTTATTTGTTTAGCTTATGTAGCGACACTTTTTACCAGCAGATGGCGCAATATGCAGTTTTTTCATATTTATATATCATTTTAGTACCAAAAAAACCACTGTATTAAAAAGAAGAAGAAATTAATGCTATCTCATTTCTATGTACACAAATATAAGGTTTGCGATATTGTGTGAGATTTAGAGGAAGTGGTGGGTGTGGCTGAGCTCACCTGGAGTGACGTAGCGCGAGCGATACAGGCCGTGGAGGTACAGGAATGCGTTGAGGTTCTGCTAAAAAAATATAATATGTTAAGGATCCGAGAAGGGAAATCTGACATCTGCACATTTTCAGAATCACACTGCACAGGAGCCGGGTAAGTCAATCCTGTATTTACGAATGGCCTTTAAACGGAGAAGTGCGCTTGCTTTGATAACAAGTTCATCTGGGCGTGAAATGCAGTTACAGTGAGTGAGTTGTTTGTCCAGATGACTAGGATCAGTTATTTGTTAAATAGCATCTGCAGTTATTCAACAGCTATGTCAAGAAATCTGCTCAAGAAAAGAACTTATCTGAATCTAAAAAGTTAGACTACTGTGGATTTTGTTTTTGAATTTACATTTTTTTAGCATTGCAACATGGATCTATGATAAACTGTAAATAAAGCATATGCACTGATCACAGGTGTCGTGAGCACAGGGTATTTTATCATGTCATAGGCGGAAATCTATTATTTCATGTTGTTTTGTGATACCTACGCTTTTAAAAGCAACGCATATATTGGCATATATGGTTTCGTGGAGATCCTTTTACATAGTTTTAGGTTTGTTTGGGGTAATTTTATGAGTACTATTCGAAACTGAAGGTTATTTTTGCACCTGTTTCCGTGATCAAGGGACATTCCAAACAGGTGTGAGATCGGATTCCCGGAAAAATAACAAAATATTAATAGCTACAGTGAGTATGATGCTTTAATAATGGTGAACAGTGTGTAAAAACAGAGTTAGAACGGGGCAGAGCTGCATGAAGCGCATTACCTTCCGGGACTTTTGCAACCTATGAAAGTTGTGTTGTGCTGTTACCTACTAACACACGATGTAGTATAACCAAACAATTCTGATTACTCATCATTCAGATCTAAGTTATATTTTCATATGTTAGGCTATTTAAATCCAATCAAAATGGATGTGACTTGACGCAATAAATAATTTAAGTCGTTTTTGCCATGATGTTATTAATCTGCACTCCTTTTATTCATTTATTTTTAATAATATTTTGCAACATACAGGGTGGCATTCATTTTACCACAATATAAAGCAACAACAAAATGTATGCTTTGTTTTATTTATGCTTTATTGGATTCTTTAGGTTTTGGTTTGGGTTTTTTTGAGTGACATGTTTTGTTGAAATTACTTGTTTCATTATCATCAGGTGATAACTGCATTATATTAGCAAAGTCTAGATCATAATTACTTTTAATTGTTTTTTTGTTTTTTACTTGGGCTTCACTGCCAAAAGAGGTAGTGAATATTTATAAATGCTCTGTTCACCTGCAGTGCTTCTAACTTGTCTTCCGTTGAGATCTTTAACAGTGAAAAGGCTTCCACCCTTACAGTATCAAATTGCATTCAATCAGAATTACAGGTGAAAAGTCTGTACTTCGTTTTGTCACTCCACCCGTCTCTGTTGCAACAGGTTAGTGTTGTGGCATGCTGGTGACCCCGAACTGATGTGATAAACACTTTCCTCCAGCTGCCATGTCCCAAACGAATTCCTACAGCTCCACGGGGAACCAGTCTCTTCTTCTTCCGGAGAGCCATTTCAGCTCAGTCCTTCAGCTGGGCCAGCCGTCTGGGCGGTCGTCCTCGAGCATCGATCTGTCCAAAGTGGATTCCCCAGAGGATGAGCGGAGAAATGTAGTGCTCAGCACCCAGAGCGAAGCGGCTCGCAGGCAGGGCACTCAGCAGCTCATCCCCAAGAACCTGGCTGTGAGCAGCCGCCCAAGAAACCGCCACCACACCACCGTGGTGACCCTGCCCGTCAGCCTGCAGGCCACAGACGTCTCCTGGGAGGACTATGACAGCGACTCAGGTGATGGCTTTTCACTGAGGAGAAATCGCAGGAATAAGTCGTATCGTGCTGCCGTCACTAGTCTGAATCTTGACGCTTTGCCTAGTGAACTCCAAGCAGAAATGCTGACACCAGTTAGTGAGGAGAAGGCGGCCAACCAAAAGCAACCACAGAAATCAGGTCGCAAGGCAAGTGTTTTGCTTTTGGTTTGTGTTGTTTATTAAACCACCTGCATACTTCGGAATGAACAGAGTTTGAATCCTCGATCTTAATTTAGGTCTTGTAATAAGTATCTTATATCTACCCTTCTAGATTTAAAGGAGCAAATAATTAAGATTTTAGGATTGAATCATTATTGCAGTGAGTAAAATCTTTCTGGCATGTTGTATGCTTCATTTTATCCTACGTTATATTGCCAAAAGTATTGGGACGCCCCCTTCTAATAATCAGCTTTGACTACTTGAGTAATTCCCATGAGTATAAATATTAATGTCTAAGCAAATAATTGTGAGTTTGTAATTTTAAAGCAACAGTTTGGACAGGACCGTTTTCTATTCTAACATGACAATGCCTCTGTGAATAAAGGCAAGGTTCAAAAAAGAAACGATTGATTAAGTCGGTGTGAAAGAAGTCGACTGGTCTGCAGAAACCCAGCTGAATACCTCTAATGTGACTTGAAACACAGACCTTGAGCCAGAAACTCATCACTAAACACCAATGAATTGGTGTACATATGGGTACATATATTTAAGACATATCAAAAAACTGTTGCAACAGAGATAGAAATACACATTTACTAGTCACTGGTGTTTAGTCATGAGGTTTTGCCTCAAGGTCTGCATTTTAAGTCACACCAGAGGTGTTCAGCTGGGTTTCTGTAAACCTGTCAATTTCGTCCACACCGCTTCAATCAATAATTTCTTTTTTTGAACCCTGCCTTATATGCAGATGCACTGTCATGTTAGAATAGAAAAGTGTCTTGTCCAAACTGTTGCTGTAAAAGTGGAAGCACACTATTCCCTAAAATATCATTATATGCTTAAACATTGTACTAATGGAAATTACTGAAGTAGTCCAACCTGTTTGTTAGAGAGGGGTGTCCCAATTCTTTGGGTAGTATAGTGTAATTAATGCAGGGTGAAGAAAAAAAAGAAAAAAAAAAATTTAATTGGATTGCCTTTTATCTTTGATTGTATTGGGCATTCAGTATTCAATATCACGTTTATTTCCATAAAGATTTCGGTTATAGCTGAGATCTTGTATTGACCGTGGGAGAGTCAAAGCAATCTGTGAACTCCAGCACATCCCAAAGACATTTAACAAAAACTCTTTAAAGGTGCCATAGAATGGAAAACTGAATTTACCTTGGCATGGTTGAATAATAACAGTTCAGTACATGGACAT